>BLAL01000217.1:0-23186 GCA_015698045.1 Rhizophagus clarus
TTTTATAATAAATTATTATAATTTTTTAACAAGCGAATTTTTTAAAAAAAAATTTCACAATGATCAGATTCGTAAATCAGAAATAATTAATTGTTAAAGAAATATAATAATTAAAACTATTTTATATATAAAAAAATATTTTACTAAATAACTCTGCTCATCCAGTATTATTAGAAAGATTTAAATATAGCTAGTCAGTCATTCCGTCCCATCAAGACAATTCAACAAACGGTAGTCATTTCACAATTCTAGGTGCAATGTAGCATGAGTTACATATGAAACATTACTGTACTGCAATTATATAATAATATAGTTTACTGTGCCTTATAGACGTTTTGATATCTATTTCCTCATTCAGTGATCATGGAAAACTGAATTATAGCTCATTAGAATCGTTTCAATGAGACGATTCTAATGGTAGTTGTATCATATTTTTGGCTTGATAGATAAGGAGATAGAGTTTAAAACGTTTATGTGGCACAGTAAACTATATTATATATGATGCAGTACAGTAATGTTTCATATGTAACTCATGCTACATTGTACCTAGAATCATGAAATAACTACCATTGGAATCATCTTGATGAGGCGAATCTGATTAACTATATTTTATCTTTCTATAATTACTGGATGTGGAGTTATTTAGTAAAATATTTTTTTATATATAAAATAATATTATTAATCTTTAACAATTAATTATTTCTGATCTACAAATCTAATCATTGTGAAATTTTTTTTAAAAAATTCGCTTGTTAAAAAATTATAATAATTTTATTATAAAATACATATTTTTTTTATATTTTATAATTATATTAGTATTAATCTTATAATTTTATATATATTAATATAATAATTACTAAATATACTATTAAATAAAATTAATTAATAAACTATTAAAATAATATTTTTTTAATAATTTGGAACATTTAATATTTATCTATTATTTAGTTTATAATAAAACATTTTTGTAAAATGCTAAATTTATTAAAAAATATAAAATCACAAAAGTAATGCATCTCGTTTTTTAATGAAATGTGATATACATAAAAAATTAATCAATTGATTTACATTAAATTTTAGTATATTTTGGTAGTTTACATATTAAATAATCTACATTTTAAATTTTATTTTGATTGGCTTTAATCTTGATATCAATATATGTGATTAAAAATTAATTTTTAAATGATGCGTTATTTTTGTGAGTCACTATAGATGTCACCCAAATCCAAAATAATTTGGGATTATGACAGCCCAAATGTACAAATCCAAATTAATTTACAAATTACATATATAAATTTTGCAATTTGTACATTTGGGATTTGGGAATTATGACTGTCAAAATGTACAAATTAATTTGGGATTTACTTAAAATAATTTGGGTAGTATCTATATTTATGACTATAAATGATAGATTTTATATATGAAATTTGGAACACTTAACTAAAGTGTCTATATAGGATAATATGACTATAACAGAGATGACTATAAAAAGAATTAACTTTATATGATTTTTAAAATTTATTTTTTTAATAACTAATAATTCAATCTTTAAGTTTTTTGAAATTTAATCTATTTATGACTCAAAGAATTAGATTCTGGTATTTATTTATTATATCTGTTTTAGTTAAAAAGTTGAAATTTCATTTTTTATAAATTAAAAGATTTTTATAAATTATATTATTAATTAATAAATAAAAAAATGCTTTTAAAATGTTATTTTAAATCTTATCTTTAAATAAATATAATTTATTATACTAGTATTGTATAATTTATTTTATACATTAATTTTAAAAATGGTGTTAACTTTTACTATCTATTGTATATATGAAAATTCAGTAGTAAAATTTTGATTATTATTAGATTACTGATAAGATATTATGTCATTATGCAAATTAAAATTTGAAAAGCATAAAAGGTATATATAAAATTGGATTTTACATTAAAATAGTTGTATAGTTATCATTTTGTAACTATATGACACTTTATATTTATTATTTATTAAGTAATATTTTTTATACATATACTATTACTACCCTAATTAGATTGATTTGCAATTATAAAAAAGGTAACATAACCAAGTCTTAAAATGACCTACTGATTAATTTATCAAAATTATATTAGATACTTATTCAATTTTATTATAATTAAAATTTTTTATTACATAAAGTTTAAATTTATCTATAAAACTCTGAACTATACATAAAATAGGTCAGGGATTGAGTTTGCTTATTGATCAGTATAAAATTTTTAAAAAAGTTGCTTATTTCAAAGATATTTTTAAAAATTTCTTATCATACATACTCCTGTATTTAAAAATGCTACTAATTGGATTTTAATGATATAAATTTTATTTTGATGAGCTTTAATATTAACCAAAATAATCCTAAATTGAAAATTTTACTATATATATATCTAACCTAAAATGAGAGATATTCAGGATCTTCTATCTATTTCTTCTTTATAAATCATTTACTATTAAAAAAAACAAACTTTAAAAAGATTCCTACAAATATTATAGTTCTTTTTTTTTTTTTTTTTATTGAAAATTATTCTCAAGAACTATTACAAAATAATTATGTTCTTTTTTTTTAAAAATTTTTTAAAAATTCTTACAATATTTTTTTAAAAAGAAAAAATATATGAATTTTATTAGATTTTTAAAACCAAACTCTAGAATTTTGTATTAAAAGTGAAATATCTAAACATAACTTTATTCTTAACCTACTTATAGACTTGTTATAAAAATTAAAAGGTAAATTTGTATTTCAATAATGAGGTAAAACATTTTAAATATATTAAATAGTATACAATAATATTATAATAGATAAAATATCAAAGATTTCTAAAAGAAAATTTTAATTATGCAAAGCAAACCAAATTTTTGTAAACATATGAAGAATTTTTCAGTAAAAAAAAAAATTATTGAAGCAATTGAAAAATTACCTGATGATCAATTAAAATCTGCAGTTTATTTGCTTAATATTATGCGTTATTCTAAAAGATCAAATCAGGATAAATTACTTTCACCATTTTTACAAAATAAAGCTCTGGATTTTGTAAACTTTTCTTTTTACAAAGCAGGTCAAAACTCAAGTTTATTAATTCAAAGCAATAAAGCTCTATTCTAATATTAAACTACAAAGTTAAATAACTAATAGGCTCACTATCACAATATAAATACAAACATTATCAATACATATCAAAAGTTTATGTAGCAGTTTGTAGACCATTATTAGTTAATTCACAAACTCTTAAAGAAACAATCAAAATAATGATTATGAAAAATAAGTTTTAATACACAAATAAGTTTATCAATGTAGCAACACAGATTTTTCAAATAGGACAAATTTCTTTTTGAAGTACTATTCAAGCCACATAATTGATTTTAGGATTCTTAACTGAAGAAAATTTATCATTATCAAAACAAATTATTATTCGTTAGAATAAGAAGATTAGTAAGATGCATGTAAATGAAATTTTTGATTAGGATAACAATATTACTTGTTTGGCATAATGCCAAATAAATCAACTCAAAACTAATAAAAAATTTTTGTTCTTTATATGATATTTTGAAATAACAGAACAAATACTTCTGATTTTTGATTGCTTGAAATGAAGAATTTAAATCATTGTATCGGAAATTCTATTATACAAATAATATATAACACTAAAATAAAATTTCACTAATGCTTAACTTTTATATTTGATAATATAAATTATATGAGCAGTAAAACTGGAAAAGTAGTAACATTATTTAATAAATTAACTGGAACTGAATCTTATCAGATTCCTTGTAGTTTACATGTAATGCATATTGTTATGAATAATTTTGAGGGATTGTATTTTGAAAAATTACCTGGTGTAGGCAAATTTTCACAAAAGAAACTTCTTGCAAACTTACTATACTTAACTTGGGAACTCCATGATGGCTATAGCAAAAGTAATAAAGAAACTCCAATGGGAATTAATTCTGATCATATTCAGATATTTTATTAAGAACAAATTCAATATAAATTACTTAAATACCAACAACCAATTAGATCCAGATGGCTTTATGAATTAATATGTGTAGAGCAATATCATCAGGAAATTAAACACGGCATAATGTTCCGTAAGTTTACGGTTTTTCGCAACCTTACGCATTTTTACGACGTAATATTCTGTATATTTTACAGGATCCATAAACCTACGTAAAAATATGCCAAAATATATCGTGAAATTACGTGCTCGTAAGTATTACAAAACATTTCGACCATAATGTTCCGTAGCATTACGTGCTTGTAAGTATTATGAAACATTTTGACCATAATGTTCCGTAGCATTACGTGCTTGTAAGTATTACGAAACATTACGGTCAAAATGTTCCGTAGCATTACGTACTCGTAAGCATTACGAAACATTACGGTCAAAATGTTCTGTAGCATTACGTGCTCATAAGTATTACGAAACATTTCGACCATAATGTTCCATAGCATTACGTGCTTGTAAGTATTACGAAACATTTCAACCATAATGTTCCGTAGCATTACGTGCTTGTAAGTATTATGAAACATTTCGACCATAATGTTCCGTAGCATTACGTGCTCGTAAGCATTACGAAACATTACGGTCAAAATGTTCTGTAGCATTACGTGCTCGTAAGTATTACGAAACATTTCGACCATAATGTTCCGTAGCATTACGTGCTCGTAAGTATTACAGAACCTTACGATCAAAATGTTCCGTAGCATTACGTGCTCGTAAGTATTATGAAACATTACGGTCGAAATGTTGAAATATCATATTAACGTTACCAAAGTATTATAACATTTATTTGACATCGTAACTATATCATAGAAATATCATATTAATATCGAATTAACATCGCTAAAGTATTATAACATTTATTTGATATCATCAATAACTATATCGTAGTAATTTCATAAATTACATCACAAAAATTAATATTTATTATACATCAATAATAATAATACAATCTTATTAATAATAAAAGAAAATAAAGATTATTGTTTAAGAATAACGAAAACATTTAAATACTATCTTTATTCCTTTTATTCTATACGTAAGTAGGATCCAGTCGCTAAGGGTAAATTTTTAAAAAAAATATAAAAAAAAACAATTATGATTAATATAATATAACTCTTTATAAAATATATTTAAAATTTAAATTTAATACATAACCTTGGGATAATGGTGTAGAGCAGGTAATCTCCGGGATTTTGAGAAAAAATAAAAATGATAATATTTTTAACGTTAGCTCTTTAAATTTTGAAAGTGTTACTAATTCTTAAAACCATAATATTATAGAAAAAAATGCTGGCTGCTACGACTGACGCCACCCCGGACAAAAGTAATTTGGCGGCAGAAAATGTCATAAAATATCCAGCCCTATTTCACAACATTTTCCTCCGGGCTAAGCCAAATATTACAAAAGAAAGCTTCAAATATATTCAGCAATTTGAAACATAGCATTTGAGAATACATTCTAACTCCCTTAAGTAATACCACAGTCTAACAAAGAAAGACTCAAACTACACCCTATTGTAAAGAAAGTACATAACCAATCCCTCCTACAGAACCAGTAGACTTTACGAATATGGTAGAGTCCAAAAAAAATACGAAAAATATGCGTATATCCCATTTTCATACCTGCTTAATGGCTTCACTATTTATTTAAAAGTAGTTTTTTTGTCTTATACGTTTTTTGGCGAACGGTCTTCGTGTTGGTGGTTATATCGAATATATAAACTAAAATACCAAAGTATTGTTAATATTGTAAAAGATAAGTATACTTGGATAAAAGATAAGTAAAGTATACTTGGATAAAAGAGAAAAGAAAATACCGTAAAGTGTTAATATATAAGACAAGTATAATATTTAAGAGAGAAGCGTATTTTTGAAAATAAGCAAAAAAAAATCACGCATTAAATAAAACACGATTTTTAGCTATTTTTAGATATCACATGCATGTAAACAAATCGAATTTTGATTGGTTAATTTAGTATATTACATCATGCATAAAGATTAATGTGATTTTATTGGTTAATTTTAAAACTGACACAATTTAATAATTACTGATATTTATATAATTAAGAAACTTTGAAAATTTGAACGATGTTAAATTAATATATATATGATACGATATAACATTTATGATGTCGATTTGCAGCGATATCTGCTAAAACTCTAAAAATTCAAAGAGATATAGATTTGATTTTTATTAACAACTAAATTTTCATTAATCTTACCAAGCATAAAGCGCACACAAAATTATGGTCATGGTGCGGAAATTTGTGCACCACCTACAATGTACAGTACAATATAGTAGCGGAAACGTATACAAAAAAATTTAGATCTTAGTATATAAAATTGAAAATTATTAAAATTTTTATAGACTTAAAATTATCAATAAAATCTTTTTTCTAACTACAATTATGTGGTGTAGTTGTTCTTTGCACGGAATCTGCATATCTGCAGGTCTTAAGTTCAATTTCTACCGCATGATGATTGTGAAGACTTTCTATAGGGATGACATTTCCCATGTCCCACGATAGGGCTAAATTCTCCCCACGTAAAATGTCTAAATATTTTTATTTCAAAAAAAAATTAACTTTGGTAATTGTAGTAGTATCATTATATAATCTAGAAGGACCTGGTTTTTTTCAATATTATTATATTTATTGAACATTACAAAGAAATTACACGGGCGCGACAAAATGACACATAATGACATATTGTTCAGCAATTAATTCCTGTAATATCTTCTTTTAATTAATGTAATTAATGTAAGCCTTTGGTTCCAGGTCCGGAATCAGCGTAAAATTTAATAAAATTACTCAGGCGCGACAACAATAACACATAATGACATATTGTTCAGGCAATCCTGTAATATCTTCTTTTTAATTAATGTAATTAATGTAAGCCTTTGGTTCTTTGGTTCTGGTCCAGAATCAGCGTAAAATTTAATAAAACTGCATGGGCACGACAACAACAACGACACATAAATTCCTGTGATATCTGTACATTATATTTAAAATTATAACAGATAAGAACGAATCTGCAATATTTTGCTCATTTAGCTCAATAAGAAAATATGTAAACTACTTTTTCTGGAAATTCTGACATTATTAAAAATGATTTGTCAAGCATCTTTTATAAAAGCATTCTGTGCCTTTCATGTATTGTAATTTAAAAAACAATTATTCTTTTTATTAAATTATTCAAAAAAAAACGTTATTTGGCAATGCCAGCCACGTGAAAGGTTGTTTAGAGCAAAAGAACACGCATTTTACCAGAGCTTTTCAAAATGAACGATATTTAAAGAAAAACATAATAAGTTGAATCA
Source organism: Rhizophagus clarus (assembly GCA_015698045.1). Taxonomy (NCBI): domain Eukaryota; kingdom Fungi; phylum Glomeromycota; class Glomeromycetes; order Glomerales; family Glomeraceae; genus Rhizophagus; species Rhizophagus clarus. Next base: position 7,346 of record BLAL01000217.1, read on the forward strand.
ATTCACACTATCTTAAAACATGTTTTTGACATATACATATAATATACCGTATATATTTTTATTTATTTATTACGAACAGATAATGTTTTTTATAAATCTGATAAAATAGGAAATAAAAAAAACTCTCGTAAAAATAAACTAAATTCTATTATGAAAAAATCAAATTAACTGCTGGCCATCTCCGGTGCTGCATCTGGTGCTGGTGCTGCATCTCCATCCTCATTATCATCCTCTTTTTCGTTATTTTCATGATCCTCTGATTTTTCATAATCACCATCCTTTTTTCTGTCAATATCCATCTCGTCATCATCCTCGTCATCATCGTGATTTCCACCATTATCCTCGACTGGTGCTTGTGCTGCATCTCCATCTGGTGCTTTTCCATCCTCATTATCATCCTCTTCTTCGTTATTTTCGTGATCCTCTGACTTTTCATAATTATCATCATCCTCCTTTAAAGCAAATTGAAACGAGGATCCCGAATTAGGAACCCGCCTATAATGTAGGTCGAATTCCTTTGTCGGCCACTGAATTCCTTTTGTTAGTTTATCAAAAAAATCTGTATCATTATTTATTAGGAATTCTCTTGTGATAAAATCATGTAATTCTATCACATTCCACTGCCCTTTCAGGGCATTTAAGATTTTGTTGATCCTTCGGCCCGCCATCACTTCCTTTGCGAGTGCCTTTCTTCTTAATTTATCTTTTTTTTTCCCTTCCAATTCTGAGGCTTCCTTAACCCTCTTATCATCATCTTTTAAGGAAGGTATTTTGTCTACAACTTGTTTATAACGGTCGTAAAGATCTGCTAAAACACTATACCATCTTAATCTTGATCTGCGAGCAATTTCCTCGCTGACCCTTAATCTTGTGCAGGCTGTGGCTGCATACAAAATATAATCTGTAGCAGCCTCAAAATGCCGCATAAAGTTGGCATCATGTTTATCTTGGATGAGCATTGGTGCTGGAGGAGGATTCAACGGAATGAGGTAATCGGGCACCTCTTCATGTTCAGTTGCAATATAATCAACATATTGTTCAAAGTAACTTGTATTTGGTTTATCATAAACTGAATCGATAGTCGAAATATGATGCTCTTTTTTCGTGGCGAGATTTCCCCATTCTTCTAATTTCTCATCATGTTCATCCTCTGCTTTTAGCTTTAAATACTCGCAAATTTTTGCACTCCATTCGTAACGATTCGGGTTCTTAAAAAAATATTAATATTTAATTGATTTATTCTGTTTTGATATAAAAATAATAATAAAACACTTACAATTTTTTGTCCCGCACAGGGACATCTTTTGGAGGAAGGTAATGAAAGTATTGAAGACTTTCATTTATTGCCCGTATTGAACTATTTAACTTTTCATTTACGGATTTCTTACTAGCTGTTTTTTTGAGCGATTTTTTTGTTATTTCTGAGTAACTCTCAATTTGGGCAGACGATAAGGATGTTTCTGCATCATTAATTTGTGAGTTAATGAGCATTCGCTTCTCTTCATTTATTTTCTTAATTATATTATTTGGAGTGACTGAATTACAATAATAAACTGGTATCTTAAAAGAATTCTGATGAATTTCATTCCCAAGTTCAATTCTATCATCCTCGTACAATACCTGTTTCACTTGAGTTGGGGGAATTTTAGTTATTGTGTCTGGATTTTGAATCCATTCCACAACAAATTTGTCCTTTGTAATTACCACCGTATCAACTTCGGGTGGTAATATTAGGGACGCAGAGGACACTAAGTTTGTAAAAGAAGCGCGTTTGTTAAATAGTTCTTTTCTATCATTCAATGTATCTAATTTTATTTTTTTATTGTCGAATGAATCCTCGTCCCAATTAAATTGTTCATGAAGCCTTTCATCTAAATTGTAAGACTCATGCTTCCTTTTTCTTTTTGATGATACAATTGATGATTGAGACATTTTTGATGAAGAAGATAAAGAGTAAATTTATGTTTTGTTCACAAAATGGTAGTAACAAATGATTATTGCTTGATACATGATTTCCAAGAGAAATAACTTATATTTATATTTTTTGAACTCTCAAGTTTTTATTTTTAGATATTTTATAATTATGCATTTATGTTATATTTTACAATGTATAGTTTATAGATAATTGTTAAATCTCAATTAATTTGATGTATAAACGTGGACTAAATAAATTGATTTAATGAGCGATGTAAATGTTCTTATCGCTAAAAACCAGATCATTGATCTCCCGCGTCTTTCTTTGCATATACGTAAATTAAAATAAATCCAGTACAATGATTTCTATTTTTGGAATTACGCAAGAAAATGATTAAGAGCGCGGAAAATAATTCATTGTTAAATCAAAGTGATCAAATTAAATTACATCCGATTTTGGATACGCAGGGAAATAATTAACAGTACAATAGTTTCTATCTTTGGAATTACGCAGGAGAGCACATCCAGTACAATGGTTTCTATTTTTGAAATTGCGCGGAAAAATAATTCATTGATCAATCAACGTAATTAAAATAAATTACATGTTAAGGAATTACGAGACACCGCTTCAGACCAGCATAATTAATATATTTTATTTGAAGGTGAAACTAATATCATGAAGAGAGAAAAAAAAAGTATAAAGAATTATAACAAAGTATAAATGAACCTGCATATACCTACGCATCTATCTGTACTTATTTATTACTTCAATAAATTGGTTACCAAATTTATACAGTTTTGTGGACATATGTAATAAAACATTACACATTACCATATATAATATATTTCTTCTTCTACAAGACTACAAGTCTTCAAAAATGATCACAAAGAATTAATATATATACTTTAATTAGATATAAATCAATAAATTTTTTACGGTTCCATCAGGAGTCTCAAAGAATTTATTAGATATCTATCTATCCGGAATCATCGGAAAAAAAGAATTACATTGTTACAATTCCTTTTTTGAATTCTGATAATTAAGTAGGATTCTGGTCTGTATAAAATTCATGTGCACAATGTGCACGTGTACACATTACTAGTTACACTAGTTACAATGCCATATGTTTGGAGAAGGACCTGACTAATTTCGGCTGTTATTCAGCTGGATAATTTCTAAAATTGTTTTCTGACCACGACACTACCACGACTAATAAATTTCCATTATTTTTTTTAAAAAAAAAAACTTTTAAATTTTTGATTTTTAAAAAAATGGGCAAACCATCCTTGTTTTCCAGAAAAACATCTCGTAAACGGCAGCTTAAAAGACGACAACGTCATAAATTACGGAAAGAAATTGAAAATCGGTGATGTTCAAATACAACTTATCGATTATAAGAAAGATGTTGAAGCATCAAAAGAGAAAGCAATTGAACGAATGAATCAATTGTGTCGGGAAAATGAAAACTTATTAAAATGGATAGACGTGTACGCAAAACAAATCGAAATTCAAAAGAAAAGAAATTATGATCTTGAACTGAAACTTTACGCACAGCACGCACAGCAATCATCATCGTCGTCGTCATCATCATCACAGTCTCAATCTTCGTCACAACCTTCATTCAAAAGTTTGGATGAATACTTTAAATGGGAAAATAATCAAAAATAATCAATAATGTTTTTGATTTTTATTTTCTTTGTATTCTTTCTTTGTATTCTTTCAATAAATATTATAAAAAACCCTAGGTCTAGATTATATAATGATACTACTACCAATGTTAATTTTTTTTTTTGAAATAAAAATATTTGGAAGGTATTTTCGTGATGAGAATTTAGCTCTATCGTGGGAAATATCAGCCCTATAGAATATCATCGCAATCGTCATGCAGTTTAATGAGCTAAACGGAACATACATTAATTAAGGAATTAATGACTGAACAATAATTATATCATTGGCCGCGCCCGTGTAATTTTATTAAACTTTACGCTGATTCCGGACCGGAACCAAAGGCTAAATTGCAGTGTATAATTCAATGTAAAGTTTCTTTATCATAAAAAGAATTTATTTATAAAAAATACTAGAAAACATAATAATGTAAAAATTAAAACTAATCTCCATAGACCCAACCCAAATTTAAATCTAATATTTAAATTATCATAATTCCTTTCAAGAGCTTGAAAGTCCTTCCATAATTTTTCATACCATTCTCTTGGTATGAAATTATTATCCTGATTACTAATATACACGTTATTAATTAAGTTAGCAAGGGGCTTCGTCCAAATTCTGATTTTGTTTCTAATGAAATTAATTTAAGTTAATTTAACAATAATTATATTATATTTTATTATGTCATTGATAATTACCGATTGTTGTCCTTGCTGTTGGCGATGCACTTTGCGACTAAAATATATTGTACGATTTTTTTTTCTCGAGGGAGAGGTCATATTAAAAATTTCATTAGTTGTAGCCGGATGCAGGGGCGGTTTATTTATACGGCTATAATATGTGTAAGTTGATTGATAATCTTGAAATTGGGTCAATTTCTAAATTTGTTAATAAATCACGAATTTTTAATGCTAGAATTCACATCATTGTAAAAAAATAATTTATATAAATATATCAAAAAAATTATTCTTTTCTCGATTAATTATGAATAATGGTCATCCTAACGGCGTTATACAACTGGTAGAATAGAGAACTGGAAGCACTTCGTGGCCACAGTTTGCGAAAGTTTTCAGTCAGGTACCCAGACCTGATATACGAAGGACGGCCTACTGTGAACGTCCTTCTCTATTCGGCCCTCCTGGATAAGGCGTTGTATAACTGATAGTTATTTGTAATTATTTTTTGGGTTGCGTTGGTACTGACGTCCTCGTCGTGCAACTTGGGTATCAATATAATTATTGATAGCGAACAAGTACCAGTTAATTATAATATGTTTTAAATTTTTAATTATTTCTTGCATATAGAGTTAAAAAAATTTTTTTACATACATTTATATGATAACATAATAAATAAATAAATAAATCTCTTTTTTATAAATCACTTATTAAATATATATTATTTTATAATAATGGAGTTGTTACTATTTGCTTATGAAAAAAATAATTATTATATTATTGAAAAGGGTTCTCTAATATATTATTCAATTATTATTATTATTTTTTTTCTTCTTTACCATGACCACCATTATGACGGCTAAAAATTTATTTCAATATTTATTTGTCGTTATAACTAAATTTAAAATATATATTTGTTTACAAAATATTCATTTGACTTATCAAACCGGGGTACTATATGTACAATATTTTGTATAGCCTCAATATCGATAAAATTATAGATTTCTGTAAGTTCTAGTAAAGGGCATCCATAAAGATATGGATGACTTTCAGATTTGAAGTCATACCATTGAATTAATGCGAGATTTAACGGATCTTCAAAATCTATCCTTGCTATTAACAAAATCTTCAAAAATATTTTAATTTAGTAACGTCATTTAAATAATTTGTACCAATAAATTAAATAATTACCTGCCCATAACAAATGCCTTGATCAGAAGCATAATCAAATAATTCATCAGAGTCCATGCGAATCGACACATTACTAAACCAAGGTTTGCCGTAATAACTATTAGTTGCACGTATTATTGCACCATTTTCTATTATAACTGATCCGTATATAGTCACTTTGCCTTTATCTGCAATATTTTCGTGATCTATATACAGATTTAAACATTCAGAAAAATTTTCAAACCCAGATTTCATTCTGTTATCTATATTAGAATTTTCCGCCTGTTCTACAAAGAAATCGTGCGCATCTTTTAGCAAAAATTCAAAATGTTTAGCCGCGAATTTAAATGTACGGGGGTGATTGCTAAATTTGGTGTTCGATGGGTTATATTTATTATTGATCGCCGTCGAATCTATAAAAAAATTTAATCAATTAAAAATCTTCATTGTATAAGTACGTAATTTTATAATACTTACTATTTGCATTAATTGTATCTCTATATTTTTTTTATTACTTAATCGGTATGGATTTTTGACATATTCTTTGTGAAGACTTTCGTAAGTCTCCGTAGTGTATCCATTAACTGCACCAAAAGATCGAATCGAAATCAACTATATGGTATACCCACGAATGCAGTTTTGGTAATTTCAGTCCCGAGGGGAACATATGTTGGAGAGTTTTGACGAACATTTGAGACCATTCATTTATCGATTCCTGAAATTTGATCAAATCACTTTCTTTAAAATTTTCATATCGACTAATTGCATACATTTCATTCCAAGCTTCGTAAAGTTTTGTCAGATCTTCATTCTTTACAAAATTTTCAATATTCTCATTATTTTCATATAAATTATCCACCACAAAAATCATTATTTTCATCAGATTGCGATATTCATCGGCTGTTAGTCTGGCTAATGTTTGTATTCCATTTGTAAAGATCTTCAACCCGGGAAATCTTGGTATTTTGGCTAATCGATGATCTATTTCATCTACTAAGGATTTTCCGTATTGTTCCTCTAAAAGTTTCTTCGTATAATCGATTTGATAATAGAAAAGACCTAAATCGAGATGATGTAATCTATCGGGCACTGTGGCTTGATAGATATTTACATTACTTAAAATAAATTAATAAGTAATATATTAATAAGATAAATAAATACCGGTATAACAAATATTGCGTAAACTTACGGTAATTTCCAAAAAAAATTATATATATTTTCAATGCTAACGGAATTTACTGTGCCTTGATTAAAATGTTCCTGCATATTAAGGTGAGTTCGCGTTGTTATATCATCAAATTGTAAATTAAGATCAGCAAGATTGTCTCTTGCGACCAGACAAAAATGACAAGGATGGTTTGACATTGATGATTTATACGTAAGACAATACGTTGCAGCTTCCGGCCAGTCAGAAATTATAATTGAAATCTGAGGATGGAACCAAATAGTTTCGTTATTCAAAGTTAGATCAATACCCTTTTTATTTAATTTTAATAGAGGATCTAGTAACTTTTCTAAGGATCTATGAAAGCACTCTCGGACAGCTTTCTTAAATGTTTCAGACTTTCTCTCAGTATTATCTTTAGATTTTAGGATTGGCAAGTATCCTAATAATTGTTTTGCATCTTGTTTGTTGCGCCTCCAATTTTTAATATTACCAATTGACAAGTAAATTGGATGAAGTTGACTTTTCCCCAGTGTGTCAACATTTGTAGCGTCTGAATACAATATTAAAGATAAAAGCTTGGCACCAATTGGCAAGAGTGCTTCTGTATTTTCCCACCATGTTCCAGTATTCTGCTCACCATACACTCTTTCTTCATTATGCTTTAAGTTAATAATGATTAGTATATATTCTACATTTTTAAGTTATATGAAAGTACTAGTATATAAATAATTACCTTAACTTTTTCAAAAGTTAGCGCAAAATTTTGTGATATGTCAGGAATTGACAATATGTTTTTTATACAATTTATTATAGACCGATGATAAAGAAAATACTCATTATTTTTATAATTTATTACACAAGTTTTAGTATACTTTAAACTTGGTAGATTCATATTATTCATAAATTTATGACCTTGTTCGATAGATTTTGGAAGAGGGGATTTATTTAAATTTGCATGTTTGTTAAAAAATTTAATTATAGCATTGCCTGTCACATTGCTAAGTTTATGTTTTGTAACCAATGACATTAAATCACCATATGCTTCATTTGGATACGTTGCATTAATTTCTGGTTCGAATTCTTCCTCATTTAATTCTGAGTCAGAATCTTCGGGTTCTTCACTTGGTTCTGAATCAAAATCTCCCAAGATATTTTCATCGACATTTTCATTTTGATCAATTTCATCGGTCTCCGAAATTGACATCTTACTTTGAAAACTCTGATCATTTATTTCTGAGTCAATACTTTCATTATCAGAAAAGTCTTCATTTAAATTTTCATGGACCATCTAAATTTAGTATAAATTAGGAATTATGTTTAAAGAAAAATTTAAATAATTTCTGTTTCTTACCTCAATATCATTATCATTACTTTCACTATCGCTATTATTATTAGTAGATGGTATACAATGATTTTTATGTTGAGTATATGCAGACCTTGTGCTAAAATATCTTGGACAAATGGGCATTTGAAAGACATTTTGAGAGTATTTTGTTTACTTGAATTTAAACTTTATCGCTTTTTTATGTCGAATTTAAACTTTACAATAAAAAATTTCTCTCGCTTTCGTCAATTTATAAAAATTTACCTCTTGTGACGTATTTCAAATGAATCAAAAAATTGCGCCAATTCACGATAATCAATGTTTCGAAACTATTTTCAAAATTCAAAACGTTTCACTCATGTTTCGTTCAATATAAGCCAAAACTATCTTTGAAACTTCTGAATCTAATATTTGTAAATCATTTTAGACGCGGTGTTTCCGACCAAAACACACCTACGGTTTGTCATTTACGGAACATTACAGGTTTTGAGGAATAATGTTTACAGTGCTGCAACTAAAAAAAAGCAATAAAACTCGATTGTCCCCTCGATATAATACAACAAGTGTCATTTTTTTACTACCAAATGCAAATAATACATAAAATTTCCTTATTAAAAAATTTTATCCGTCTCTTTACCATTGTATGTGGATGATATTTATAATTATACTATAAATAAAGCTGATAATATTAAAAAATCTTTATTTATTATGACATTTCGTGGCATTTTATCACCTTCAATGCGAAAAAATTTTTATTTTATTTACATCTGCCCATCCTTTGGTTCCGGTCCGGAATCAGTGTAAAATTTAATAAAATTACACGGGCGCGACAACAACGACACATAATGACATGCAATTAATTCCTGTGATATCTAATTAATTAATGTAAGCCTTTGGTTCCGGTCCGGAATCAGCGTAAAATTTAATAAAATTACACGGGCGTGACAACAATGACATAAATTGTTCAGCAATTAATTCCTGTAATATCTTCTTTTAAAGTGATTAACAATATTTAATTTTCGAATGGTTACTTTATCAACATAAAGAAAAGGAAGACACAAATTTTCTTTCGTCATAGGAAATGAAAAAAAATACTAAATTGGAGTGTTAGAGTAGTAGTCCATGACCCGTTATTACCCGGGTTTGTAATTGACTATCGGAACGGGTTTCGTAACGTTATTGTATTCATTGGATGGTTTGACTTTAATAAAAATAGTAATCAAAATAATAAATGACTTATAGAATTCAACTATGCACCACTGCGTAATCTAATTCAAATTTAGTAATTATCATATTACTAATGGATATACAACGGATATAATAAGTTAACGTAACTAATGTCTGATTTTTTTGCGGGAACTGACGCAAAACCTTACGAGATCAGTTTCATGAAAATATTCGGATTTAGTGGGCTTAGACATCAAAATTAAATCAATGAAAAAATATAAGTTTCAGGTCTTCTTTCTTTATTCTATGTTTCACTTCATGGTTTTTTTTTTCTTTATTTTTTTCAAAATTATTATTTTTAGCTTTTTGTATGAAAATATGCAAGACATTTCGCACTCCTTTACGTTTTTTGCAAAAAAAATATGCTAAATTTCCTTTTTTACACGAAAAAAAAAAAGAATCACGGTTTTTTTAACACTCTCTTTATTAATATTGTAGGTACATCAGCCTTCGTACAACGATCCGCACACATACTAACAGTAACTTCTATCTATTAGACTTCATCCTTTCGAAAATTTTTGGAATCCCGGAGGCTACAAGGATAATGTGAATTGACTTGGATTTTTTACTTCTTTTATCAAATGATCTCTTTTCTTTCCTGAATTTTTGTGTAAAATATGTAAGTCAATATCTTCTAGTGACATTTCACACCTCTTTGCATTCTTTACAAAATGAATATGATGCTAAATTTCCTTTTTTTTACAAAAAAAAAGAATTGCCCCATCTAGTATATTGTTCGCTTATATCAACCCTTTGCATTTTTCGCACGATTTGTCGCAAAAAAAGAATACCCACCCCTTTGCATTTTTCAATAAGCGATGCACGATTTACCCCTTTGCATTTTTCAATAATCGATGCGCGATTTGCCGCAAAAAAAAGAAAGAATACCCACCCCTTTCGTATTTTTCAAAAAGTGATGCCGGTTTGCCATAAAAAAAAAAAAATAAACTTTTGCGAATGCGGCAAGTATTAAATCTAAGCTTATAAAAATATTTATAAATACTTTGTTGTTCTCTTCTTCAACCGGTAATTCTAACTCAGTTCGTTAAACTTGGTTTTAATTAAGTTCTTCCCACTATCCTCAAATTATCTATTTACAATGAATAAAGCTAATTATATCGAATCTAGCAGTTCGAAAAAAACCAAGCGTCCGGTTGATGTTAACAAACGAAAAAGAATCGATGAAGGCGAAGCTTCTGATGGTATGATTCGAATATATATTATTTGTTATATGTAAAGAAAATAATGGTTAATTATATATTCTACTGCTATATAGAATCCAGCTCAAAATCAAAAAAAAAACAAGTGTCCTGAAGTTCCTGAAGCCAGCTCAAAATCAAAAAAAAAAAAGTGTCCTGAAGTTCCTGATGGTATGTATTCGAATATGTATATGTAAAGAAAAATAATGATTAATTATATATTCTGCTGTTATATAGAAACGACTTTGGAGAAGATCTTGCGTCAAAATAATAAGATCATTTCGAAACTTGAAACTATTATTTCAAATCAAAAGTCTTTAAAAGCAAGAGTAACAAAGATAGAGGAAGCATGTAATAACGGCGTAAATACGACACGGAATTTATAAAAGTAAGACTCGATATAAAAATTTGACCTAAAAATCAGTGAATTAAACAATCACTTTATATGTACATCATTTTAACAGAATGTAATCAAAGACAATCGGATCCCGACATAGATATAGTTTCTATATTTAGTTGTATTATGTATTCTGACTTAGCAGCTTGTTTTTGACAAGTAATTTAGTCTCCACATGTACGAGGTGATCCTCCATCAAAAAATAAAAATAAAAAATGTAATCAAAGACATTGCTCCTAAATTGCTCGAAACTTCAATATATCCGAATTCGGATGATTTTCGAGAAGCCACTAGGACATTTATAAATGAAAACCATAAAGGAATTATGAACAAATTCAAAAGACCTGATAATTGGGTGATTTATTACGAAAATAATATATCATCCCACGTAAGTATCGCGCAATTTTACGATTTTATTAACACATTGAAAATTAATTAATTTTTCTTATAGCTTTTTGGAAAAACATCGAAGTGTCCGAGGTGTTTTAACTGGTAATATAAAGAACGCGATGTCCGTCACTTTTCGAGAACTCCAACTCCCTCCCATTCCTACAACTAGCAGAGAAACCATCATCAAAGAATGGAAGAATGAACCGGCCGTTAAATTATGTTACGATAAATTATTTAAAAAAATAAATAGTTCGGGCGAGACATATATATCAACAATAATAAGAAAGTTGGGTAAAGGAAAAAAATCAGTATCACAGACGCAAATTGCTTTCGCAATTAGCACATGTGAACTAATTTTAAACCCAGAAAATTCGGATATTCACGTTAATGAAACAGTAATCAAGCCGTTTCTTATAAAAAATTTGGTAAGTATTTGAAATCTGCATAAATAGTATAAATAGTATATAATATTAAAATTTTTTTTTTTTTAATAGAAAAAAATTAGAGAAAATGAAGATTTTATCTTTATGAAGAAAGTGACGAGAGAGATGAAGAGAATGAAAAAGAAAGAGATGAGAGAGATGAAGAAGAAAAAGAAAGAGACGAGAGAGAGGAAGAGAAAGAAGAGGGAAATGTAGGAGAAGAAGAGGAGGATTATGAAGGGACATTTAGCTATCAAAGTAGCTCGGATGAACAATCGAAGGAAAGTATGAGAAAATTAAGAAAAGTATACGGCAAAAAAAAATAAAATATAAATAAACTTTTTTACAGTATTATTAAACCGATATCAATTAATGTCAATTCCAAACAAATATGGTCCATCTTCTCTCCAAAATAATGTCTGCTATTGATAAATATAGTGATAAATACAGTCCACTCGCTTTTGTAGGGTTTGGCATCGTTATAAGAAAATTCGCTAACATGATATAAAAAATTGGTATAACATGGAAAAATTTGGTATATTACGGCAAGTTTACGTCACACAAATATCTCGTAAATTTATGTCATAGTGCAAAAATGGTCACGATTTGATCATCAATTTTAGTCTGATTGGTCAGGATCTCTGCTTATAACAATATTACTTTTTTTCCGTTTTGCCTACTCGCAAATTTTTTTTTTGCCATTTTACGATTGCGTTACCTATTTTTTGTCTATTTTTACTTATTATATCACCGTTTACTGTTGGATAGAACCACCCATAACAAAACTGCTAATGCCTTGCGCTCGTATGGTGTCTGGAACTAGTGGTTAGTGTGATATAATTCCTTCAATAGTTAACATACCGATATGTAAGTTACTTGTATGAGTTATGACTTTAATTATTTTAATTATTTTCGTAGCAAACTTCTTCTAACTTTTACTCTCACATTCAACAATCAGAAACGAGAATATTCCGATTTTGTTCTGGAGACAGTTACAGAATCCGTTATTTACTACTAACCTTTCACTATTTCTTTTCGTAAAACCTCTACTACTATCTCTATCGCTACGTTACGTTATGATACTTTAGTACTTTGACGCGAAAAATTCACACGGCTTTAAAGTATAGCTTATGCTTACGCTATGCTACGTTACATTACGCTACCTTACGTTACATATATATATATGTGTATATGTATATTTCAAATATCCTCCTATCTCATCATTAATGCTAAGCCTTCCCTTCATATCTTCTGGACTATCGAAGGGACGTTCTCTACGTTTAGGACGTATGTTATTTTGATGATTTTAATGCTTCTTTTGCTCCTTACATTTGATCGAGGTGGTATTTTATATTTATATTTTTTTTCACGTGGCATTCGAATATTTGTAACGATTTTTTCATTTTACTGTGTGACTTTAAAAATTACATTTGCGTTGCTAGCTATTGGATACAAGAAAAGGTAAATTTCATCAAAATGATAAGCGAATATTTGTAATTTGTACTGATCTTTCACGCTTTTCTGATTCTTTGTTTTCCCATTTGGCGGAGAAATATTTGTCTCCGGTGTCACACTCGTCCACTTTTCCAAGTAGTGAAAACTTGTCACATATATAGTTCTTTATGTCATAATACTGGCCAAAACTGCTGTCCCCATTTTCCGGTAAAATACTATTTGTCACTAATTACATGTCACTTCTAACAACATAACACTATTTCGTTTTTAGCAATTAGAAACGAATATTTATATTTATATACCGATTTTGATGAACTTCATTAGAGGAAAGTAAAATTTCAGCCCGATCTTCATTCCTAGCAAAATTCGTCTAAGAAAAATTAACATGATGGTATCTTTAAATTACTCCCACTTTCAGTAATCGGAAAACTCGATTTCTGACGAAAGTTAATCAAAAGTGATATCAGTATTTTTATAGTGGGCTAATGGTATTATGTATGGCAAGTAATAGTAGGTATGTATTTTTCTGATGAGAGTTGAACTGAAGGGTGAAATATCATAATCATGCATATAGTTTTTTTATTTTTTTCATGTAGTACGCTGTGGGTCTGGAACCGCCCGAGATTTTGACTACCTAGGGATGAAGTTTGTAGGGTACTTGTATCCGATAGGCCAGCCTCCTCTGACTTAGGGTCTCATTAATCGGGAGAAAAGGTGGTTTCTAAGTACCTTCAGTAGTTTTGTCCTAGTACATTTTAATATATTAATATATTAAAATGTACTAGGACAAAACTACTTGCTCCAGACTAATATGTCCTAGGACATTATAGTTTATTGATTAATGTGTCCTAGGACAATATAGTTTATTGATTAATGCGTCCTAGGACATTATAGTTTATTGATTAATGCGTCCTAGGACATTATAGTTTATGGATTAATATATCTAAAGATGGGTCTGTTTTCCCTTTCTGTTACCTTCAGGATGCCAAAATAATGTAAAAAAAAGGCGTCAGATGGTGCAGTAAATTCGCGTTTAATTTTGGCTGACATTATGCCATAATTCTGGCCGATTTTGGAATACATGATTTGAGGATCCAAGCTGGTGCCATGATAGTGCCCTGATAGTATCCTGGAACCATTGTGGAACTGTCATGGAACTGGCAGGGAGCCAGAGAGGTTCTATTAGTTTGCCAGTTTTATGCTAGCTTAGGTGCCGAATTATTGTATCCAAAGTTCTGGCCGAAATTGTGGAATAGTGTTGGCCGAAATTAAGCAAAAATAGACTGCGCCTTACTGCGCCATGGTCACGTGATACTGTTCCGGGCCAGAACACCCTCTGTCATATAGTATTACTAATTTGGCCGACATTATGATAAAGTTAACCTGGCTGATTTTTTTGGACATATGATTTTAGGATCCAACTTGGTACCATAGTAGCGTCATAGAGTGGTGAGGTACTAGTATAATTCTATTAGTTTACCAGTTCCATATGCCAGTTTGGATTCGAGATATTATACCAAAGATCTGGCCAAAATTATGGAATAGTACTGACCAAAATGGTTGTTAATTTACTGCGCCTTCAGTTCTGGGCACTTTCCCGTTACTATCTCGTAACTTCCTCGCAACTTTCACGTAACTTTTAAGGAATTGTGTCCAGCCTATTTGATTACTGGGATTGGGTATACGATTTGGGAAATTGGAGCCAATGTCAATTTCATGTCTCAAAGTTTATGTATTATCTTGGCCGGCCCATTTATTTGCCAAAAAGTGTGCCATTCTGCAACCCAACTATTGCCTATTTGTTGCCAGCATAATTATGATGATTTCGCGTCCTAAAGTTCGAAAACATTTAAGCGTCTTCCAGCCATATTTTGAGCCAAAGGAAACATACTACTTACCCGAATCATACTAGCAATAGGGTAGCCAAGTGCCAATATTTTCGAAGAAGCCTTCATATCATACCCGATTACATATCTAGGAAAAGTGTAGCCTTCTTCCAATTTTTTATATAATATTTCCGAAGAAGGCTACACTTTTAGGGTATACCCGACCACATATCTAGAAAAATTAGGTCTGAAGAAGTCTTCATATCATACCGAGTACATAAAATTAGTCTTCTGCCAATATTTTGCGCACTTGCCTACCCTAGATGTCATATCATACCCGGTACATATTCCTAAGCACTTCCGAAGTTACCTCATATCCGGACACATATCTAAGAAGATGAAGCCTTCTGCCATTTTTATATAATATAATTCCGCAAAAGGCTTCATGCTATATCCGAGTACATATCTAGGAAGATGAAGGCTTCTTCCAATATTTTATATAATGATTACGAAGAAGCCTTCACTTTCACTTGCATATTTAGTTGCCTTTATTTTGCGATTCTCTTGTCGGCATGCTATACGTTACTTTTGCAACCACTAAAAAAAATTAATTAAACATTTCCGAATTTTATAAAGTAATATAAACATTTTCGAACTAACACCATGCATACACCAACTAGTTTCGACCAAACTGATCGCTCCGGAACCGCCCGCTACGACGGCGCCGGCCCCGATGAATATTTAAGTGATTCGGGCAGTTGTTCCGATAATAAATCCGACTTGGGGTCAGATAATTATAATGACTATGAGTCTAATTATGAGTCCGATAATTCCTGCGCTTCAACCAACACTACCACGACTCCATCATTTCAGTACTCTTTAAGGCAGGAAAAGTTTAATGATAAATTTTCTCCTAAGGATTTGCTAAATACCATTCGGGAGATTTTCTCATCACCACCTAGAGATATGTCAGATGAAAAAGGCTCATTGGAAGATCTCCCAATCTATT
>BLAL01000219.1:0-21988 GCA_015698045.1 Rhizophagus clarus
TAAGAAGAATAAATATTATAAAAAATAAAAATTATGAAAATAAAATATATGGGTAGATGCTATAAATCGAAGAACAACTTTAGGAACGATCAATAGTAACTTCTATAATGTATCTATATTGCAGTAATATACTGCAAAGAAATCAAGAAAGTCCTACCAACAGAATAATTTGAAATGATCCTAGAATTTTACTATCACATTGGCTATATCACATCAGTATTAGAATAATTATTCATCATTTTTCAATGACGTACCATACCACATTTTTGATTCCAATGACTATTTTCGTCTAATTAATTTCTTACTCATGTGAAACTAAACATAGTGCTATTGAATCATAAAAATACATATATCAAAGCAATGTAACATATTAATTTAATTTAGCGTTTGACATACCTCATTGCCTATCTGAACCAAATATTTTTTCTTATTTTATGTGGCGTTATCACAATTTTCTTTTTCACTTTTTTTAAACAAAGATTGGTCCAGAAATTATGTACTTAATCACACACAGGTGTTTTGAAAATATTCATCAATGACCATACTTTACAGAAACTTGGGATTCTAAGGCGACATCGATTCGATATCGATTCGAGATATTCACGATATCGTAATTGAAAATCGAATCGACATAGTTAAGTTTGAACTTAAATATGCTGATTTGATGTTGATTCGATGTTGATTTGTGACGGCATCGAATCAACATCAAATCGACACACGATTCAATATATTAATGGCATCATAGTGATATCATTAAAAGTTTAAAAATATTAGTTTGATATCAAAACTATATTGTACTAACATCAAATCGACATCTCAAAACTATTGTTTCAAATTTTAAATACCTACCCAATGTCAAATCGACATCAAATTAACACCTCAAGAATAGTGTTCAAATATTAAGGCATTTGCTCGACATCAAAACTATATTGTTCAAACGTTACGAGAACATCGCAGAAATTTTATTTAAATTTTAAAATACCTGCCCAACATCGTAACGACATCATTATTCCGACATCAAATTTATATCATTTCAAAAATATTGTCCCAATATGATTAAGACATTTTGCTCCGATCATTCCAAAGACTATATTGTCCAAACATTGAGACAATACATCACAGAAATTGTTTTTAATTTATAAATAGTATACCCAGTCGTCGTATACTACATCATAACCAACATCAATCACACCCTCAAGAATCTATTAAGATATCTGCTTCGACATCAAAACCTATATTTTGTGCTATACATTTGAATATAACATCGCAAATAATTGTTATATATTTTTAAAATATGATACCCAACCAGTCGTCACTCACATCATTTACCTAACATCTCAAGATCAACACCTCAATGAAGTATTAAGAATATCTGCTTGACATCAACTATTATTGTGCAAACATTGAAATAACATCGCAGAAATGTTATTTAATTTTTAAAATATCTACTTCAACGTCGATATACTACATCATACCAACATCAAATCAACACCTCAGGAATATTGTTTCAAATATTAAAATATCTGTTCGACACCAAACCTATATTGTGCGAACATTGAGACAACATCGGCAGAAAAATTATTTCAAATTTAATATATCTACTCAATGTCGAAACTACATTGTACCAATATCAAATTAATATCTCAAGAATATAGTTTTTAAGTATTAAACGTCTGCTCGATATCAAAATTATATTGTGCAAACACTGAGACAACATCGCAAGGATATTATTTTCAAATTAAAATATCTATTAAATGTCGAAACTATATTGTACCAATATCTTGTTTTCAATATAAAAATTGTATTGTGTTGACGAATCGATAGTAATACGGTTTAATTAATACTTTTTGCTATAGAATAAATGTTATTATGAAAAATAAATATTACAAAGAATAAAATATTATGAAAAATAAAATATTATGAAAATAAAATATTATGAAAATAAATATTATGAAAAATAAAATATTAAGAAGTACAAAGTATTATGAAGAATAAAATATATGGTAGATGCTAATAAATCGAAAGGACAACTTTAGGAACCATCGATAGTAAACTTCTATAATGTATCTGATATTGCAGTAGTATACTGCAAAGAATCAAGAAAGCCCTACCAAACGGAATATTTGGAAAATGATGTTAATTATCGTCGCAATGTTTTAGCTTGCTAATTAATGATCCTGGAATTTTACCTATCACATCGGCTATATCACATCGGCATTAGAAACAATCATTCATCATCTTTCAATGACGTACCGTACCCACATTTTTGACTCCAATGACCGTTTCTCGTCTTACTCACGTGGAACTAAATATAGTATTATTTTTGCCATTGACATCATAGAAATACCATATACAAAGCAATGTAGCAATTAATCATAATACATTAGCGTTTGACATACCTCATTGCCTATCTGGACCAAATATTTTTCTTATTTTACGTGGCGTTATCACAATTTCTTTTTCGCCTTTTTCGCAAAGAATTGGTCAGAAATTACGTACTAATCACATGTTTTAAAACACTCATCAATGACCATATGCACAAACTTGATTTGACCGTCGAGACCTTACCATGACTGATAATCATATTATATAAAGATCCTTGGTCACTTTAATCTATACTTTCGTGTAGAAGGATTTTAGCCAGGCTAGGGTCCGTGCGGTATCCAAGTTTTCACCGTAGTTATATTTTTTTCAACGTTTCTCTGTGTAATAGATAAAGAATTGTTTAATAAAATCAAGTTATGCTTCAAGTCTAGTCAGTGCCTTGGTATAACAAAGTCATGATTAATAATGACAACAGAAAACCTAATTTAATTCACAATAAACATCAGAAGCTACACCCTGTAACAATCTCTGACAAGTTTGCAAAAACAAAACGCAAAAAATATGATTACTGTGACCCGAATAAATTAAGACTTACCTGAATATAACAAACCTTTAGTTGTGTTATTGCCGAAATTCGTAATAAGCAAAATATATATAAAAAAAAAAATTCGAATCTGACATAAACAATCACTTACGTTCTTCATTGATGAAATGGAGATAGTTTTCTTTTTTGGTTGTAGCCATGCACTTCTAAATAACCTAGAAACAAAGTTCTTTTGGGCCCTTTCTGCACGTACCACTCGACGTGTCTTAGGACGTGTCAGAGCTTATGTAATTTGTTTCTTATTTGAATTGCCTCGAGATGGGTAATAAATTCAGACAGAAATGTAAAGACTAGAGAGAATAATATACAAATATGAAACAAGTTTCCTGAAGACAAAAAAGAAATAGTAAATCAAAGAAAACGCGTCTTTATGATTGTAAACTACGGAAGAGAAATTTTTATTTTTTGCGGAACTTGTTTATCTATTATATGCTACAATAACAGTCTTGATTGGACAATCAGGATGGTGACACATGATGGTTTAATTTCTTCTTCACGGATTCGCGGTCGTTTCGACAGATATTTAGATAAGCAGGTCTCGTCTTCTTGTTCTCCCTAATGTGGCAAATGTGGAAAGAGATGGGTTTTATTTTACTTTAGGATTAGAAAGTTCAAATCATACGTTTTTATTAAAAAAAAACTAATTGTAATTAAGTATCGTCTCAAATATCATTAAAACATCGCTTCGATGTCATCACAATATCGATCAACCATATTTTTCTTTTTGTACTGCGAATATTGCAAAAATGAAAAAAAAAAATTATAATTGTTATTTATACTAACTGAATCGTTAGCAATAATTATATTGATACTATCAGTAGATAAAAAAAAAATAACGTTTTGTTTAAAAATATAAAACACATAGTAACTATGATATTGAATAAATACTACCACGAACGAAATTGTACAAAATAAACAAAAATTAATTATATTGCTTTAAAATAATAATTATTTTTGATCCAACTCTTATTTGTACTATTGTAATGATCTTGACATCCCGGATTGCAATTATGAATAAAATGTACTTTATTTACACTATCAATTGCACTGATCGGAAAAATGCTCCTCCATCTTTGACTTTCTATGGTTCGAAGGTAGTAGAGAGGGCATTCCAATACTGGATGTTCCCGATTATTATCTTCAAACCAATCTATGACTATGAAGGCATAATACTTCTCATTATTACCTTTATGTTTGAAGATTCCTCTGATGATAGCGTAAGATTCGTTAAAATCTTCATCATTAATCATAATAAAATCATTAAGGTGTAAGGTCACTTTTGCAAAGGTACCATTTTCCTCTTCAATTGTATATGATGCAAATTCATACCAGCTTATTGAATTACTGTATATGAGTGCAGCGCCGCCTAATCTCATATCTTTGTATGATTCTGACAATTCGCTTTTGAAATTTAATATATTTTGGAGAAGATTATCCCGATTTTTCTTGGACATTCCTCTTTTTAAAGATATATTGGAAATAAATTCTACTGGTGATGTAACTAAATTTTTTAAAAAAGTTAATACTACTACAAATGCATATAAGAAAATTGAAACAAAATTCCTTTAAAACATCACCATCATCATCATTAGAAATTTGCTCTTCATTTGAGGATTTGTCTTCGGTAAGGTACCAGTCTGACAATAAATAACCTAAACTTGTAAAACTGGCACAAGGTCTTGTAAATCTTGGATCAATTCCACCATCGGATAAATGCCGAATTGCAAAGAGAGTATTATATCGTTTTATTAAGTCCAAATCTATATCTTTATGATTTGTATTTGGCACAATTCCTTTGAAAATGCGGTGAACCATTTCCTTAATTCCGACTTGAGTATTATTAAGAGTTCCAAAGGTTTGAGCATGCATTGAAAGGTGCATATTTATATGTAAATTTGGCAGATTAATAAAATCTGCAAAAACCTGTTAAAAAAAATATTGTTAGGATATTTAAGGATATTACTTTTCCAAAATAGTATTATATACCTTTGGAAGTATTATTAACTCATCTTGAAGACATTTTTGCAGGCTTTGATAACTTCCTGTTGTGAATTCACTACTGAAAACAGCTTTCATTGTCTTAGCAACATGTACCCAGCATGAAATAACACTCTTTGGTACAAGATCAATTCGGGCCACCCCAGTATTTTTCTTAATTGTTGCTGCTTCGCTTTCCTTTAAACTTGATGGCTTTAAAAAGATTTAGTAAACCAGCAAATTAATAAAGATATCATAATTGTTATACTTCAGCGCGAATTAAATTTTAGAATGATGAAAATTTCAGCAGCAAAGCCGAATCCAAATTAACATAACCATCCAAAATCCACTATCCAAAGCGTCCAGGTAGATACAAAATAAAAAAGATAAAAGAATATTAGCAAAGTTCACTAGAGTTCCTAAAAAGCCCGTTCCTCATACCCGTTCCTCACCTTATTCGTGAGACTCTAATTCCAAAAGTGGCGTTCTTATTCCAATTCCATTCTTCCTTAGTCTTAATAAAATTATTCGCCTTTTAAAAAGTTTTTTTAAAAAAATTTTGTTTTAAAACCGAATATATACTGTATATATATATAATATATAATTCGGCTAAGAACTGGAAAAGAAATAAAATAAAATAAACTAATAAATTTTGTTTATAAAAACCGAAAAAAAGATAATAAAATTTTGGTTATAAAAACCGATAAAAAAATTTAAAAACCGAAAAATAAAATAAAATAAAAAAAAAATTTAGTAACGATTGAGATCCAATCAAATTTGATCGTTGAAATTATTTCAACATTACGTATTACGTCAAAAAAAATGGCTATGCCGAAATTATTACGGCAGATTTTTACAGACGTAATGCCAAAAGTTTGAAACCGTAATTAATTCGCGCTGAAGTATAATAGTAAGAATACTATTTAAATGTTACCTTCAAAAAACGGTATAATATAAATGGCATTATCATTGCAAGTTGGAAATAATCCGACATTCATAAAGCTGGCATGGTGACTAATCGGATTTGGTAGACGAGACCATTTTTTTGGTTTTTCGAATTCTTTCCAAACTTCTATAAAATCATCTTCACCTTCCCGTGAAAATAATTCACATGTCAACTTGAGAAGGCGTCCAATTTTTCCCGCGGTTGCATGATAGACATCCTGCGGAGTCTGTAAATGTCTATCCCTCTTTAAGTTATCCAAGATGCTAGGCTGCGGCCTCAGACCATATTGTGAACCGAGATGTTTTTTTGCTGACGTACCGTTTTCTCGTAATATTTCTTTAAATTGATTGTCAGTAACGTGATGATATCTCGATATTTTTTGTAGGTCTTGATTAAAATCAGTTAATGAATTATAAGATACTGAACAAGTGCGACAGCCCTTCATGGCATTGTGTCTTAATACCCCAGCCATATCATTTCCTTGGGGCAAATCAGCGGTCACAACACCCAAACCAGCTATCACCCAAGCATCTTGGCCATTTACTTTCATTAATTTTCCTTGTTCAAATTCTTTCATTTCAGAAATAAATGGCTGAATAAACTCATTAAAATTGCCACTGAATGGGACAAATCCAAGAACAAAATGGTTTTTAAGCAATTTTCTTTCATGAGAGGGCATATTTCCGAATTGCAAGTATATGCCTCCTAATGAATGATACACATTTCTATATGTACCAAAATCATCATAATACAAATCAATAAACAACTTATACACTGGCAAAGATGATGGTGGTAATCTTAATGTGATATAGTCAGAAGGATGTTGATATGAAAATATTACATCACGAATATGCCAACGGCTTTGGTATCTATATATTATCTCGGTAATTCGTAATGCGGTTTCAGGAACGTATTGATGCTGGTATACTATCATTACATTAGCTTTTTCAAGGACTTGGGAAATTGCAATCGTTTGATATGCCTCATCCTTCAGCCATACTTCACCAGCAATAGAACGTTCTTGCCTAACTCTCCCTTTAAAAATTTCAGGCAAATTATCATAACTTACAACTTCCTGAATTCTCAGCCGATATTCATTATTGGCATTTTTTAAAATTGCCCTCAACCTGCCAAGTTGCCGTTCATTATTATAATGATAATAAATAAACTCACCAGATTTATATATCACTATCATATTATAAACAAAATAATTAATATGATGGTAACAATACAGGGAATTGATAATATGATTATAAATACCTTCTAATATCTTTATTTGATCATCACCAAAAAGTGGTGATTCTCCCCACAATGTACCGTGCCAATGTTCTGATTTTGTTTCAGAATCAATTCCAGGACCAAAGTACATGCACCTAAGTATTGAGGGATTATTAAGGACATACCAAATAATGTCTCTGATAGAAAATTGGTATGCATTCTTTATTTCTTTAGAAATTGAAGGAGTTTTTTTTGATAAAATGGAGATAGGTTTTGCTGATATAGGAATAAGAGGAAGACGTTTTCTCCATTCTCGAAATCTTCGAATATTCTTCACTACATGGCTTGGATTGAATTTGGAATTATGAAGAACGTCAACAAGATCTTCATAAGCACTTGTAGAGATATTATGCTTTTGTAACCAGCAAAAAAGTGAAGCAGTCGTAAAATTTTCAAAATATGGAGCGAATTCTCCATCACCATTATAGGATGGCATTTTATTTTTATCAAGTGCTTCATCGACAATTTGACGATGATCATCACCTCCTGTTTCTGCTTCTTCCTCTTCCTCTTCTCCTCCTTCTTCTGTCTCTTCCTCTTCTTCCTCTTCTCCTCCTTCTTCTGTCTCTTCCTCTTCTTCCTCTTCACCTCCTTCTTCTGTCCCTTCTTCTTCCTCTTCCTCTTCATTATATAAATTATCGAATGCATATTGTGAGATTATATCATCATTATCGTATTCATATTGTGAAATCATATCATCATCTTTATGATCATATTGAACCTCCATGTCATCATTATTTTTCGGTAAAGGCGGTGATATTTGCATGTTGGTCCGGTAAGAGTGACTAAAGGCAGTGGTTGATGAGGGTGCAAGCGTTGCAGTTCTATTAGTAAAACGATTTCGAATTCGATATCGTTGTTCTGATTCTTCAGTAGTGTTGTAAATATATCGTTTTCTCATGGTTAATTAGACTTTTATAATACGATAAGAAATTTGGTTATAAATGATAGAACCGAAGAAAATAAGTCTGATTATATATAATTTTTGTACATTATAACGGGGAGATAAGTTCAAAATACAGTGCACAACGCACGCGTTTAATGCATAGGTTCACAAATTCATTTTCAAATTAGAGTTTTGAGTATCAGCTTATATTGGATGAAACGATTCAGATAGTTCGTCCGAAATGGAAAGCCCGATAAATTAAAAAAAAAATTTTAATGCATAATGTTATAATAAAACTCAAGAATTTTATTTAAATTTATTGCTTAAAGTAGTTATTTAGGTACGATAAACATTTATTAATATTATTGCTTGTTTATTAATCGGATTACATTCATTTATAACTGAAAATAAGAAAATTAGAATATATTAACTATAAGCAAAAATTGAAGAATAAATAATAAATATGTACCGTCAAATTATTAGCGATGTCAAGACCGCTTCGCGACGGAATATATATATCCCTAGTGATGTGATCTAATTTCTTGACCGCTTCAAGGTCCTTAGACTTCCAATGGATCTTGAAGCTTTCACGCGTAAATTCTATTAATTTTTCCAACGAATTAATTTTTTTTAATTCGTTTACATCAACGACGGCAAGTTGACGTCGTAGTATTTTCTTAACGACTACTTCCTCTGAGATATATTCATTGACCTCATGGTCAGAGAACTCCCTAGAATAGTAAGAAATATAAACTCGAATAATAATAATGTTATATTATTAAACTAATAACGAAATAGTTATTACCTATTTGTTCCTTGCATGTCTTTTACAAGCAATATGATTGCTTCGTTGAATTTGTTGCGGTAATCGGTGAACTTTTTACTGGCATCTTGCACCAGTTTTTCGGCCTCTTTTTTGAATGATGCAAGGTTGAATATTTTATAAACGAGTTGTTGTAGGGCGGAACGCGGAGGGTGTCGACTTCTTAAAAATAAACATTTTAATTCTTCGTCGAAAAGCCTATAATTGTCCTATTAATATATAATAATATAACGTTATTAATTGTTTCCTTATCTGAAATGGCACTATTAGCCAATCATAAATTTTTCCATATGATATTACGTTATTGGTATTATCATAAGATGCAGGCTTTGAAACTCCAATATCTTGCGATTTCGCAGTAAGCATTTGGTTGGCTAAATTTAATATTTCTGGATTAGCGATTAACCAATTACAAATTTGTAGTTGGTTGGTCATCTCCTCAAATTGAGGAGGAATATCTTATATTACATTATAAGTAAAAAAAAAATCAGTATTCATTTATTGTACAGTAAACAGTAAAAGAGTAAAATTAATATATAAAAAAAAGGTTTACCATCTTGATCACTTTCACTTTCTTCGTTTCTTTCTCTTTCTTCTTTCTCTCTTTCCATCCTATCTCTTTCTCTTCTCTCTTTTTCTCTTCTTTCCTTTTCTCTTTTGTCTCTTTCTCTACCTTCTCTTTCTAATTCATTTTCTCTTCTTTCCGTTTCTCTTTCGTCTCTTTCTCTACCTTCTCTTTCTAATTCATTTTCTCTTCTTTCCTTTTCTCTTCTTTCACTCTCCCTCCTCTCTATTTCTCTCTCTTCTTGTTGGAGGGCGTTTTCACGAACTCTATCACGAGAAACTATTATGATAATATTAATACGTGACACTTCTTACATAAATAAAAACCAAGATATACCTTTTGTTTGTTTGTTACGTTTGTTCATTTTTTTTTAACGTTATGAACTTGTTAAGATGATTGTAGGATATTATATACAAGAAATATTCAGGGTCTAGAATTTCGATATTGAATCAACTATATGTACGGTTTCTAATCATATCGTATCTTCATATTCAAAATTCCTATTTTTGATTTAGAAAAACGGAGAGATCAAACTTAATTTCATATTTTGAATCATTACAGAAGTTAATTTCGTAATCTAATAGGATAAATGCGGAAAATATTCAGGGGCCAAGATTTCAATATATCAACTATATTACGTGCAGTTATACGGTTATCGTGTTGTCATGTTCAGAAATTCCTATTTTTGATTTAGAAAAACGGAGAGATCAAACTTAATTTCATATTTTGGATCATTACAGAAGTTAATTTCATAATCTAATAGGATATATGCGGAAAATATTCAGGGACCAAGATTTTAATATTGAATCAACTATATGTACGGTTATACGGTTATCGTGTCTTCATATTCAAAATTCCTATTTTTGACTTTAAAAAACGGAGAGATCAAACTTAATTTCATATTTTGAATCATTACAGAAGTTAATTTCGTAATCTAATAGGATAAATGCGGAAAATATTCAGGGGCCAAGATTTCAATATATCAACTATATTATGTGCAGTTATACGGTTATCGTGTTGTCATGTTCAAAAATTCCTATTTTTGATTTAGAAAAACGGAGAGATCAAACTTAATTTCATATTTTGAATCATTACAGAAGTTAATTTCGTAATCTAATAGGATATATGCGGAAAATATTCAGGGGCCAAGATTTCAATATATCAACTATATTATGTGCAGTTATACGGTTATCTAATCATATCGTGTTGTCATGTTCAAAAATTCCTATTTTTGATTTAGAAAAACGGAGAGATCAAACTTAATTTCATATTTTGGATCATTACAGAAGTTAATTTCGTAATCTAATAGGATAAATGCGGAAAATATTCAGGGGCCAAGATTTCAATATATCAACTATATTATGTGCAGTTATACGGTTATCGTGTTGTCATGTTCAGAAATTCCTATTTTTGATTTAGAAAAACGGAGAGATCAAACTTAATTTCATATTTTGAATCATTACAGAAGTTAATTTCGTAATCTAATAGGATAAATGCGGAAAATATTCAGGGGCCAAGATTTCAATATATCAACTATATTATGTGCAGTTATACGGTTATCGTGTTGTCATGTTCAAAAATTCCTATTTTTGATTTAGAAAAACGGAGAGATCAAACTTAATTTCATATTTTGGATCATTACAGAAGTTAATTTCGTAATCTAATAGGATATATGCGGAAAATATTCAGGGGCCAAGATTTCAATATTGAATCAACTATGTTATGTGCGGTTATACGGTTAATCTAATCATATCGTGTTTCATGTTCAAAAATTCCTATTTTTGATTTAGAAAAACGGAGAGATCAAACTTAATTTCATATTTCGGATTATTACAGAAGTTAATTTCGTAATCTAATAGGATATATGCGGAAAATATTCAGGGTCCAAGATTTCAATATTGAATCAACTATATTATATGCAGTTATACGGTTATCTAATCATATCGTGTCTTCATGTTCAAAAATTCCTATTTTTGATTTATAAAAACGGAGAGATCAAACTTAATTTCATATTGCATATTAAAGAAGCTAATTTCGTAATCTAAACAGATGACTGTAGGATATATGCGGAAAATATTCAGGGACCAAGATTCCATCAATTTTTGTTTGACATTGAATTAACTACATTTTTATTTTATTTATATTAGTTTATTATGCGATAGAAAACATAAAAATGAAAATACAATAAACAATAAAATTGCTATGTATTTTTAAATCAGTGTCAAGCTCTCCTCGCTGTATATAACAAGAATAAGTGATGATAGTGGATCATGGTCATTTGGTCATATCGTATCTTCATATTCAAAATAGATTCTATTTTGATTAAAAAGCGGAGCAATCAACTTGATTATGTCATCATTGTTGGTAACAGGGTTCAGATAACATTAACTGAAATATCCGAATCTGTGCAGATTACAATATTAACTGAATACGTAAATATCCAGTCCTCTAAATTAAATATCGCTATAACATAAATAATTTAATTTATATTAATTAGTCTTTAACATTAGCGTATCATATTAAACGATCCTTTTTTTCGTTTGTAAGAAATGATTTAGTGCAACAATTCGCAGAGGATGGATATATATGTAACTACAGGGGAAAGTCCCCTGCTAATCATTATTCTGCTAATGAAAATCGAAAATCATGTAAATTTTTATAATTAAAAGAAATCAACAAAATTTCTCTTTACTAGTAATTGCATGTGATAGAGTAGTTAGCATAACACCAGGTTTCAGGTTCGATTACTATGCTACCTTATAGCAATTATTCTCGTAGAGTTTATCGGGTGAAAATTTCCCCATATCCTATCAGGCAGGCGAAAATTTCCCAGTTAAACCTTTACAAATACTTTTTTTATTATTATTTATTAGTAAGATAATATATTTAAACATGATATGTACAAGATAAATGTAAAATATTATTTATTAAATTTATAAATGGTTTTCAAAAAAGTAAACCTTTTACTTAAAAATGAAATTATTCATTAATTATAAAATGAAATTTATTAAAAAATTATTTAATATCTAAAAAATTACTGACTTGATTGTGTTAAAGTGCTCATCCATATGACGATGATGAGGGTGATGGCCGCGGTGTAGACGACGATGATTGTGCTAAATATAAATAAAGCTTTAATTTAAGTTTATGTATCTCTTCTTCCTGGCTTGAAATTTGCTCTAAAAAATATCGATCCACTTTAATAGATATGCGTTCTCCCGCTCAGTTTTGTTGTTTAATTTGGCAATTATTTGTTCTCCAGCTGTCTCAACAGCTTTTGAAATTCTTGGTACATTATCTGGAGATCAGAAATTTCGATTTCTTTTTATTGAAATTTCTTCTTTTGTCATTTTTTTTTCTCTACGTCAGGCCGTTTTCCTAGAATATTAAATAAAGAAAAAATATTTTTTTTTTTTATCGAAAAAATAGATGCAATTTTTAATTTATTATGGAGGTTCAATAATTTTGGAAATCTATTGTCAAAATTAGTTTAATACAAGCGTAAAATTATTTTAATCTTATCCAATAAACTTCGCAAACCGTGATTTTTTTTATTAATTAATTATCATAAGAACGGCAATGCCATCCTTTAAAAAAATTTCTCGTGATTTGAACTTTGTGACCGTGACTTTTTTTTTATTAATTAATTATCATAAGAACGGCATTCGAATGCCATCCTTTAAAAAAATTTCTCGTAATTTGAACTTTGTGACCGTGACTTTTTTTTTTTATTAATTAATTATCATAAGAACGGCATTCGAATGCCATCCTTTAAAAAAATTTCTCGTGATTTGAACTTTGTGACCGTGACTTTTTTTTTTATTAATTAATTATCATAAGAAAGGCATTCGAATGCCATTCTTTAAAAAAATTTCTCGTGATTTGAACTTTGTGACCGTGACTTTTTTTTTTATTAATTAATTATCATAAGAACGGCATTCGAATGCCATCCTTTAAAAAAATTTCTCGTGATTTGAACTTTGTGACCGTGACTTTTTTTTTATTAATTAATTATCATAAGAACGGCATTCGAATGCCATCCTTTAAAAAAATTTCTCGTGATTTGAACTTTGTGACTGTGACTTTTTTTTTATTAATTAATTATCATAAGAAAGGCATTCGAATGCCATCCTTTAAAAAAATTTCTCGTGATTTGAACTTTGTGACCGTGACTTTTTTTTTATTAATTAATTATCATAAGAAAGGCATTCGAATGCCATTCTTTAAAAAATTTCTCGTGATTCCTATCCAATAAACTTCGTAGTGAATAACAATTGTTCTGGTTAGAATGATATATGTATTATTATTTTTTTGATTCTTATTTAGCAAGAAAAATTTAAATTTTTTTGTGTAAACTGAATTAACCAATTACAATTTTGATATTTGTATTATTACTACATCAGAATCATTTCAACTTTATAATGAATTTCCCATTGTTATATTTGTGATTCTAGAGGCGTCTTAGTCTTAAAAATTTAAATATATTTTAAGTGTGTCAAATGATTAATTATGTGCTGTGCCTGCGTAAAAAAATTTTTCAGTTATTTTACATCATTTAAAAATATCTTATTATTTTAATTACATGCGTAATGCTATGTGCCGAATAACAATGAAGATCTGCAATCAATTAGATGGACAACAAAAACCTGATCGCCATTATAGTATACATTTTTAAATTTAGGATTACATGACTTGGGCTAATTTCTCGATGAAAGCACATATTATTTAATTAAATTTTTTTATTATTGATTGTGTAAACTGAATTAACCAATTACAATTTTGATATTTATATTATTACTACATCAGAATCATTCCAACTTTATAATGAATTTCCCATTGTTATATTTGTGATTCTAGAGGCGTCTTAGTCTTAAAAATTTTAAGTGTGTCAAATAATTAATTATGTGCTGTGCCTGCGTAAAAAAATTTTTCAGTTTATTTACGACATTTAAAAATATCTAATTACATGCGTAATATTTAAAAAAATGTGCATTATAATGCCGATCAGATTTTTGTTGTCTAACAATCGACATCTAATTGATTGCAGATCTTCAAATATTATAATGTGTCGGCCTTCCACGTCACTTAAAAAATATCATTATTTTAATTACTCGCGTAATTATAGCACTAAGATTACATGATTTTGACTAATTCCTCGATGAAAGCACATATTATTTAATCGAATGGTGTTTATCATATAGTACAATTAAAAAAATATATATATAAAAAGAGATAAAATTCCTTTTCAAAAAAATCAGAAAAATCATCATAATAAACAATCAAGAAATTTGTCTGGTTTCGTAAATTTTAAAATGTCCCAACCTTCGCCATCATTTCATCCTGAAGATAAATCCAATTCAGAACTTCCATTAGAAAATTCTCCGTCCTTAGAAAATGATGAACAAATTGCGACGGCAGGTCCGTCAGATGAACAAATTGTGACGGCAGGTCCGTCAGATGAACAAATTGTGACGGCAGGTCTGTCAGATGAACAAATTGTGACGGCAGGTCCGTTAGATGAACAAATTGTGACGGCAGGTTCGTCAGGCGAACAAATTGTGATGGCAGGTCTGTCAGATGAACAAATTGTGACGGCAGGTCCGTTAGATGAACAAATTGTGACGGCAGGTTCGTCAGACGAACAAATTGTGATGGCAGGTTCGTCGAGGAAAAGGAAGGACGAAAAGCCTATTGAAAGTAAAGAAGCAAAAAAAGTCAAATTAATCTCGGTAGGAAACTTGAAAGAAAAAGGTAAAATATATATATTATTATATACATATACTATTCTAATAGCTGTAGAATCATACATTATGTAAAAAATCTGACTTTTTTTATGAGAATCTGTTATTAATTATCGCATTACAAATTTATTTTTATTCAAGACACAATCGAAATTCTTTCGGAAGATCATTACGAAGTCCAGCAATTTCTAGAAAATATTCCCGCAAATACTTTGAAAGACGGGTTGGTTGCTCTAAAAAGCATGAGTGGCAGCAATTGTAAAAAAATAATTTTGAATATAGATGAACAAAAATTGACTGCAGTACTTCCGTCAGGTTCACTAGATATAAAACCGACATTTTACATGGCTGATCAACGTTTTATAGAAACGGAAGAGAGCAGGTTTCTAGATAATCCCTATATACTTCGGCGATTACCTGCTGAAGACAATAGCAATAATAATACAACAATAGGGATCAATCTTTTATATAAAGAAAAGGCAGCTAATGATGAAAATCTTAAGGAAGATATATTAGCCGTTGCATGGCTAATATATCATTTAAAAACAGTCCAAGATCGTCTGCCAATAAACCCCCGATGATGCAACCTAATTACGATAACAAAAAATATATACAGAATCTACAGGAATATTATGATAATTATTTGGAAAAGGGAATGGAGTTTGATGGCTCCAAAATAAAAGGTGCTATTTCCCTAACTAAAAACATTGATGACGATCATAATTCAAGAATTAATTTTCTGGATAAAATAGACGATGGTAATATGTCTTTATTAATAGAGGATATGCTTACAATATTAGATGAAATAAAATCAGAAGATGAAACTTCTGAATTATCAAGAAGAAGAAACGTTAGGAGATACTCGTATTTTCACGAGTTATATAAGAAAACATTAGAAGCAGTCGCTTCCGAGCCAAAATCATTTGGCGAAACGAATGCTTCAAAAGCTAAAGATATATTAGAAAACTTTCTTAAGAAAGCTGAAGAAAAACTGACACAAAGACAATGGAGAAGCTACAGAACTTCAGCTGAGAGAATGAACAAGTTGTGGAATATATGCAATAAAAGTTTTGTAATATTCGATCTTGTAACCGGTCTCACGCCCAATTTATTTGAACGATTACCGAGTAGGGAAAGTGCAGAACGATGGTTTATAATAATCGAAAAAGGAATCTATTATACCCAGCAGGAGTATAGAGGTATTCAAAAGCAACAGCAGGAGGAGAAGGAAGTTACTGATAATGACGGTGGCAATAGTAGTAATAATAGTGGAAATGAAGGACAGGGAAGTGGAAAGGGAAGGGGAAGCGGAGGACGGGGAAGTGGAAGGGGACGGGGAAGAGGAAAAGGAAGAGGAAGAGGAAGAGGAAGGGGAAGAGGAAGAGGAAGAGGGAATAAAGCTGGTAACAGTAAAGGAAAGGAAAAAGTAGTCTAAAGAGATAAATATCTTTTTCATTATTATAATTAATCCAGAACGTGTTATTTTTTTTTTATTTTCTTAGTCGGCATCTTTTAGTTCTATAAAATAATAATACAATAATAATAAATCGAAAAATTTATTAAATTTTCATCGAAAAAATATATAAATAATTCATATTTACCACCTCATTCCTCTTAAGAGACTATATGTTAATTCTCAAAATGTATGCAGAACTTTTAATAATAAATATAAGATCTATAAAGTATTATATTATAAACACTTAAAACATTTATAGCAAAGTTTAAAGATACTAAAGGATTCTATAATTTAATAGATTCCTTAAGAAACTTTAAACATTTTATCTTTAAGGAATTTTTATAAATTGAATTAGGTATTAACTATATAAGAACTTTATTTTAAACATTATTTAATCTTAATCAAATTTAAAGTCGATCTCATGGGATTTATAAAAATCAATCTGTACCGAACATTGATATTTCCGCATTGCATATAATAAAAGATTTTCTTTTTTTACTATGCTACGCTGCATAATGTTGTAACGAATAAAATATTGATCTACAATAAAGTAATCCATTTATTGCGAGTCAGATACCACACAGCAGGGCCGATGATATTTGTGTTTCGCAGAATATCACATAAATCACAAAATTTTGTGATAAACAAAAATTTCAAAATATCACAACATAATTTCACAAAATTTATTTATTTATATATACGAGCGCATAATTCCACACAATTGCCATGTAATTTCTATATAATTTTCATGTGGCTTCCATAATTAGCATAGTTTGGTGTAATCTAGAAAATTTTTTAAGGAAGTTCGAATTGTAAAAATTATGAGAAATTATCGCAGAAATGGCACAAAATTTTATTTAAAACGCCACAAAATTACACAAAATTACCAAAAATAGGAAAACACAACATAACACAAAATTTATTTTTATCACACACAAATTTTACCTTTTAGTGCCGCAGAAAATCATCGGCCCTGCCACACAGGTGCCGCAGATGAATCACGCGTCGCACAATTCAAAATTATTTATACGGGGTAATCTAGATATGACTTTTTTTATTCGAGATTAGATTTTTTTTATATACACACGTAAGACCACAGTATACTCACGTAAGAATATTTTTATTAATAATTTGAAATCTTTTGTTTCTTTTCCATTTAATATACTAATGAGAAATAATTTTTTTTTATGAATATTCTCAAATAATAAATCATTCAAATAAAATCTCAAATGTCTACCGATAATAATAATACAGGACTACCAAAATTTAGAATTAAAAGAGTTAACAATGAAAATAATAATAATTCTAATAATAACACATCAAATACTCTTAAAAAATTTTATAAAAATAACAAAGCAGTTCAGTTGTTGGACTACCAAAATTACAAGTTATTCCCAAAGACTTTGAAATTGCAAAAAAAAGTGAATTCGGCACCACAATCAGAAACTGAATTTCTAGTAAATCTCCTAGAAGCACCACAACCAGAAACATTAATTACGAAATTACTTCCGTATCAGAAGCAAGGCCTTGGTTGGATGTTATCAAATGAACACCCTAAAGAGCCAACTATTGATGAGGAAGTTCAATTCTGGATTCAAAAGGAGGATCAAACGAAAAAATACTCTACTTTAATACATTAGCAAGGTTTGCAACAATAACACGCCCTAATCTTGCCAGAGGTGGAATACTCGCTGATGATATGGGTCTTGGTAAGACGATACAAATGATTGCTTTGATAGCTTCCAAACCTGCAATCAATTTAGATTCCACATATTCTAAAACTACTCTGATTGTTGCTCCTTTAAGTGTGCTTGAAAATTGGATTGACCAAATCAACAAGCATGTTAAGAAAGGGTCTCTTTCTTATTATGTTTTTCATGGCGTTGATCGAATTAATGATCCAGAATTTCTTAAAACTTACGATATAATAATTACTACATATGCTATTCTTGTACAATCAAATATAGAAGAAAGGAGTGGATTATTTGCCATTAAATGGCTTCGAGTTATCTTAGATGAAGGACATATTATTCGTACACAATCAACAAAACAAAGTATTGCCGTATGTAATTTGGATGCTGAGAGAAGATGGATTCTTACAGGAACCCCAATTATGAACGAATTAAATGATATATATTCTTTAATTAAATTCTTAAAATTCACTCCTTTTGATAGTCTAGAAATATGGAATAGCATATTTAACAACAAAACAATAAAGTTTAAAGATGGTAACAATCTTAGAAGCTTAATAAAAGCCGTTTGTCTTCGTAGAACAAAGGATATGAAATTCAATGGACGTCCTATAGTATGTCTTCCTCCTATTAATTTCTATACTCATAAAATTAAGTTTAAGACGGATGAGAAAAAGATTTATGATAACATGGAAAGTAATATAAAAGAACAATTTAGGAGTTGGAAAGAATCAAGAAATGGCGATTTAAAATATAATTATGTAACGTTTCTGGAAATGCTCCTGAGATTACGACAGATTTGCAATCACACAGAGCTTTGTAAGAGACAAATAAATGATGCTGATAGCAATATGAATGATGAAAGATTGGCTGCCCTGAAAATATCTGTTAGTAATAATAAAAGTTGCTATATGTGCTCTAAACCATTAACAACTCCTACAATTACTCCTTGTAAACATATATTTGACAAAGATTGCATCAAAATTAGTTTTGGAGATGAACCATTTTCTTGTCCGATATGCCAAAATTCAGTTAATATGAATCAATTAATTGAATTAACAACAATTCAAATAGAAGAAGAAATTAGAAATTTAGATGATTTTAAAATAAGTTCCAAAATTGAAGCTTTATTGAAATTTTTAAATCAAAATAACGATAAATCAGTAGTCTTCAGCCAATGGACATCTTTTCTTGATTTGATTGAAATTGCATTTAAAGATGCAAATGTCAAATTTGTTCGATTTGATGGCAAAATGTCACGTAATCAGCGAGAAGAGACTGTAAATAATTTCAACAATGATCCGGAAATAAAGGTTCTTCTAATTAGTTTAAATGCGGATCTTTTGGGATTGAATCTTTACTGTTGCTAATCAATGTTTTCTTATGGATCCTTGGTGGAATCCAAGTATTGAGGATCAAGCTATAGATCGAATTTATAGAATTGGTCAAACTCGGCCAGTTTCTGTCTTTAGATTTTTTATTGAGAATACAATTGAAGATCGCGTGTTTGAACTTCAAAAGAAAAAAACGTGGCTTGATATTCCAAGCTTTTGATGAGCAGCGATCTGAGAACTGAATATTGTTGAAGCCCTGCAAATTTTATTAGGCAGTAGTTAAAGATATTTTAGTGTATATGCCACATAATTATTGCGGTTTCATAAATCTGTGTAATTAAAGTCACATGATGATCACTTCAAAATTACGCGTTTTTTTTTTTTTCAAAGTAACGTCTAAAACCAAGTCGCGATTTTGCTTGTCCGTAAGAATATACTTGCTTTTAAAAAGTCTTTAGTGTGAGTTTTGAGTCATGAGAGTAGGAACGAAAGAAGAATGACGTAGGCGAGATTTTCAAAGTTAAACCAAACAAGAATACGAAACTCAGGAAGGACTTAGGTTCGTATCAGGGAGGCTTTTTTAATTTAACAATGAAAGTACATAGTTGAGTGTCCTCAATTTTAAAAAGTATATCTAACTATAACAACGAAGCTGCCGGTATATATTTTTTGTTTGAATAAGTAAGTGAAAAAGAAAAAATTTTCCAATTGAAAACCAAAGAATATACAAAAGTCCGTCTATTTCTTTTTTCAATAAAGAACGGTTTTTACTTGTCAAGATATGTAATATTAAGCAATTATTAGATCATTATATTACAATTGTGCAATATTTACCAAATAACTAATTACAAGAACTATTGAACTAATCGAAGAGAATTTACCAATTCGCGTTTTTTTAGAATCGTTATTTGATCAATATCAAGATGATTTTGGCTTGATTATTTGTAATTTTGACAATATCATCAACACAGCGAGTCAACATTAAGACGATATCATATCGATACCATTTTTATTTTGCGTTGTTTTAACTATATCGTATCGATATCATCATTATTTCGCGTTTTTTTAAAAAAATATCGTTGTTTTAACTATATCGAGCCGATGTTGATTTGATATTCTTCAAATAAATATTTTTGCGATATCTTTTCGATATACCGAACCAATATTAGTACGATATCATTTATTTGCGTTTTTTTTTTTGAAAATTATCGTTTATTGTAACCATATCAAAGCGATGTCACTTCGATATTTCTTCAAGCAAATATTTTTACGATATCTTGTCGATACAACGAGTGAATATTGATACGATACCAATATTTATTTTGCATTTCTTTTTTGAAATTATTGTTATTGCAACGATATCATAATGGTAATGATTCGATGTTTCTTCAAGCGAATATTTTCACGATATCTTTTGTTAATATTGAAACGATATTATGGTGACATCATAATGATATTGTTTCAATAAATCGATATCGCAATGATATGAATTTAACATTGTTATTATATCAATTCGGCATTGTTCAAAAACTTAAGGTTTCTGTAAAGAATTGATAGCATAAAGTCTTAGAATTTTGGTGTTTTTCTAATTGGCAAAGTAATATCTTGAAGTTCTAATGTTTTTTTATTAATTAGTAGCATAATGCTTTAGAATTCTGGCATTTTTTCTACTAAAGATCAGGTATTATATATAATAAAAATAATGTGATCTATATTATATATAATTTTTATAATTGTATATCCTCTTTAATTGTATGCTTTAGTTTGGTCCTAAAGAGTATACAATTATAAAAAGTTGACTGTAAAATTAGCCAAAATAAAATCATGTAATAGAGTCAAAGAGATATCAGCTTTATTTTGCACAAATAAGTTTTTTTTAAGATCTTGATTTGTTTTCTTTAACTTTTTCTTTTGGTTTTTAGTTAAAGTGATAAAGAGAAAAATAATTGTATTAATTGTATTACTAAAAAAATGTAATCAGAAAGTATTTGATTAATACTTATTGTTTAGTTTCATTTCTATATTCAGTAGGAGTGTATTTATTTCAGATGAAATTTTTTTTAAAAAATAATTCAAATTGTGTACTAATTAGTTTTCTTTATTTATATATAATTTTGCTATAATAAAAATATTATCAGCTTAGATATCTCATTAATAACCATATTTTTAATAAAAATAATAGTAACTATATTAAAATAGTTGCTATAACATTTGTTACTATAATTTGATTTATCAGATACAGTTTTTTATTTCTTTTATACCAGTTGTTATTTATATATTGTAAAAGTTTTGATATATACCTGCCCTGCTGCTAAAAACATGATTACAGTTATGCTTTTAAAACAAATAAGGTTTTATTTGT
>BLAL01000220.1:0-133831 GCA_015698045.1 Rhizophagus clarus
AATTTCTTTTTCACTTTTTTTACAAAGAATTGGTCAGAAATTATGTAATAATCAAATGTTTTAAATATATTAAATCAATGACCATACTTTACAGAAACTTGGGGTTCTAAGGCGACATCGATTCGATATCGATTCGAGATATTCACGATATCGTAATTGAAAATCGAATCGACATAGTTTAGTTTGAAACTTAAATATGCTGATTTGATGTTGATTTCGGATGTTGATTTGTGACGGCAATCGAATCAAACAATCAAATCGACCACACGATTTCAAATATATTTTAATGGCATCATAGTGGATATCCATTAAAAGTTAAATTTAAAAATATTGTTTGATATCAAAACTATATTGTACTAAACATCAATCGACATCTCAAAACTATTGTTTCAAATTTTAAATACCTACCCAATGTCAAATCGACATCAAATTAAACACCTCAAGAATAGTGTTAATATTAAGGCATTTGCTTCGACATCAAAACTATATTGTTCAACGTTACGAGAACATCGCAGAAATTTTATTTAATTTTAAAATACCTGCCCAACATCGTAACGACATCATACCGACATCAAATTAACATCTCAAAAATATTGTCCAAATATTAAGACATTTGCTCGACATCAAAACTATATTGTCCAAACATTGAGACAACATCACAGAAATGTTATTTAAATTTTAAAATAGATACCCAACGTCGTAACTACATCATACCAACATCAAATCAACACCTCAAGAATATTAAGATATCTGCTCGACATCAAAACTATATTGTGCAAACATTGAAATAACATCGCAGAAATGTTATATAATTTTTAAAATAGATACCCAACGTCGTAACTACATCATACCAACATCAAATCAACACCTCAAGAATATTAAGATATCTGCTTGACATCAAAACTATATTGTGCAAACATTGAAATAACATCGCAGAAATGTTATTTAATTTTTAAAATATCTACTCAACGTCGTAACTACATCATACCAACATCAAATCAACACCTCAGGAATATTGTTTCAAATATTAAAATATCTGTTCGACACCAAACCTATATTGTGCGAACATTGAGACAACATCGCAGAAAATTATTTCAAATTTAATATATCTACTCAATGTCGAAACTACATTGTACCAATATCAAATTAATATCTCAAGAATATAGTTTTTAAGTATTAAACGTCTGCTCGATATCAAAATTATATTGTGCAAACACTGAGACAACATCGCAAGGATATTATTTTCAAATTAAAATATCTATTAAATGTCGAAACTATATTGTACCAATATCTTGTTTTCAATATAAAAATTGTATTGTGTTGACGAATCGATAGTAATACGGTTTAATTAATACTTTTTGCTATAGAATAAATGTTATTATGAAAAATAAATATTACAAAGAATAAAATATTATGAAAATAAAATATTATGAAAAATAAAATATTATGAAAAATAAAATATTATGAAAAATAAAATATTAAGAAGTACAAGTATTATGAAGAATAAATATATGGTAGATGCTAATAAATCGAAAGGACAACTTTAGGAACCATCGATAGTAAACTTCTATAATGTATCTGATATTGCAGTAGTATACTGCAAAGAAATCAAGAAAGCCCTACCAAACGGAATATTTGGAAAATGATGTTAATTATCGTCGCAATGTTTTAGCTTGCTAATTATGATCCTGGAATTTTACCTATCACATCGGCTATATCACATCGGCATTAGAAACAATCATTCATCATCTTTCAATGACGTACCGTACCCACATTTTTGACTCCAATGACCGTTTCTCGTCTTACTCACGTGGAACTAAATATAGTATTATTTTTGCCATTGACATCATAGAAATACCATAACAAAGCAATGTAGCAATTAATCATAATACATTAGCGTTTTGACATACCTCATTGCCTATCTGGACCAAATATTTTTCTTATTTTACGTGGCGTTATCACAATTTCTTTTTCGCCTTTTTCGCAAAGAATTGGTCAGAAATTACGTACTAATCACATGTTTTAAAACACTCATCAATGACCATATGCACAAACTTGATTTGACCGTCGAGACCTTACCATGACTGATAATCATATTATATAAAGATCCTTGGTCACTTTAATCTATACTTTCGTGTAGAAGGATTTTAGCCAGGCTAGGGTCCGTGCGGTATCCAAGTTTTCACCGTAGTTATATTTTTTTCAACGTTTCTCTGTGTAATAGATAAAGAATTGTTTAAATAAAATCAAGTTATGCTTCAAGTCTAGTCAGTGCCTTGGATAACAAAGTCATGATTAATAATGACAACAGAAAACCTAATTTAATTCACAATAAACATCAGAAGCTACACCCTGTAACAATCTCTGACAAGTTTGCAAAAACAAAACGCAAAAAATATGATTACTGTGACCCGAATAAATTAAGACTTACCTGAATATAACAAACCTTTAGTTGTGTTATTTGCCGAAATTCGTAATAAGCAAAATATATATAAAAAAAAAATTCGAATCTGACATAAACAATCACTTACGTTCTTCATTGATGAAATGGAGATAGTTTTCTTTTTGGTTGTAGCCATGCACTTCTAAATAACCTAGAAACAAAGTTCTTTTGGGCCCTTTCTGCACGTACCACTCGACGTGTCTTAGGACGTGTCAGAGCTTATGTAATTTGTTTCTTATTTGAATTGCCTCGAGATGGGTAATAAATTCAGACAGAAATGTAAAGACTAGAGAGAATAATATACAAATATGAAACAAGTTTCCTGAAGACAAAAAAGAAATAGTAAATCAAAGAAAACGCGTCTTTATGATTGTAAACTACGGAAGAGAAATTTTTATTTTTGGCGGAACTTGTTTATCTATTATATGCTACAATAACAGTCTTGATTGGACAATCAGGATG
This sequence comes from Rhizophagus clarus, assembly GCA_015698045.1. Lineage (NCBI taxonomy): Eukaryota > Fungi > Glomeromycota > Glomeromycetes > Glomerales > Glomeraceae > Rhizophagus > Rhizophagus clarus. The sequence goes on from BLAL01000220.1 coordinate 2,906, forward strand.
GTGACACATGATGGTTTAATTTCTTCTTCACGGATTCGCGGTCGTTTCGATAGATATTTAGATAAGCAGGTCTCGTCTTCTTGTTCTCCCTAATGTGGCAAATGTGGAAAGAGATGGGTTTTATTTTACTTTAGGATTAGAAAGTTCAAATCATACGTTTTTATTAAAAAAAACTAATTGTAATTAAGTATCGTCTCAAATATCATTAAAACATCGCTTCGATGTCATCACAATATCGATCAACCATATTTTTCTTTTTGTACTGCGAATATTGCAAAAATGAAAAAAAAAATTATAATTGTTATTTATACTAACTGAATCGTTAGCAATAATTATATTGATACTATCAGTAGATAAAAAAAAATAACGTTTTGTTTAAAATATAAAACACATAGTAACTATGATATTGAATAATACTACCACGAACGAAATTGTACAAAATAAACAAAAATTAATTATATTGCTTTTAAAATAATAATTATTTTTGATCTAACTCTTATTTGTACTATTGTAATGATCTTGACATCCCGGATTGCAATTATGAATAAAATGTACTTTATTTACTAATCAATTGCACTGATCGGAAAAATGCTCCTCCATCTTTGACTTTCTATGGTTCGAAGGTAGTAGAGAGGGCATTCCAATACTGGATGTTCCCGATTATTATCTTCAAACCAATCTATGACTATGAAGGCATAATACTTCTCATTATTACCTTTATGTTTGAAGATTCCTCTGATGATAGCGTAAGATTCGTTAAATCTTCATCATTAATCATAATAAAATCATTAAGGTGTAAGGTCACTTTTGCAAAGGTACCATTTTCCTCTTCAATTGTATATGATGCAAATTCATACCAGCTTATTGAATTACTGTATATGAGTGCAGCGCCGCCTAATCTCATATCTTTGTATGATTCTGACAATTCGCTTTTGAAATTTAATATATTTTGGAGAAGATTATCCCGATTTTTCTTGGACATTCCTCTTTTTAAAGATATATTGGAAATAAATTCTACTGGTGATGTAACTAAATTTTTTAAAAAAGTTAATACTACTACAAATGCATATAAGAAAATTGAAACAAAATTCCTTTAAAACATCACCATCATCATCATTAGAAATTTGCTCTTCATTTGAGGATTTGTCTTCGGTAAGGTACCAGTCTGACAATAAATAACCTAAACTTGTAAAACTGGCACAAGGTCTTGTAAATCTTGGATCAATTCCACCATCGGATAAATGCCGAATTGCAAAGAGAGTATTATATCGTTTTATTAAGTCCAAATCTATATCTTTATGATTTGTATTTGGCACAATTCCTTTGAAAATGCGGTGAACCATTTCCTTAATTCCGACTTTGAGTATTATTAAGAGTTCCAAAGGTTTGAGCATGCATTGAAAGGTGCATATTTATATGTAAATTTGGCAGATTAATAAAATCTGCAAAAACCTGTTAAAAAAAATATTGTTAGGATATTTAAGGATATTACTTTTCCAAAATAGTATTATATACCTTTGGAAGTATTATTAACATCATCTTGAAGACATTTTTGCAGGTTTTGATAACTTCCTGTTGTGAATTCACTACTGAAAACAGCTTTCATTGTCTTAGCAACATGTACCCAGCATGAAATAACACTCTTTGGTAACAAGATCAATTCGGGCCACCCCAGTATTTTTCTTAATTGTTGCTGCTTCGCTTTCCTTTAAACTTGATGGCTTTAAAAAGATTTAGTAAACCAGCAAATTAATAAAGATATCATAATTGTTATACTTCAGCGCGAATTAAATTTTAGAAATGATGAAAATTTCAAGCAGCAAAGCCGAATCCAAATTAACATAACCATCCAAAATCCACTATCCAAAGCGTCCAGGTAGATACAAAATAAAAAGATAAAAGAATATTAGCAAAGTTCACTAGAGTTCCTAAAAAGCCCGTTCCTCATACCCGTTCCTCACCTTATTCGTGAGACTCTAATTCCAAAAGTGGCGTTCTTATTCCAATTCCATTCTTCCTTAGTCTTAATAAAATTATTCGCCTTTTAAAAGTTTTTTTAAAAAAATTTTGTTTTAAAACCGAATATATACTGTATATATATATAAATATATAATTCGGCTAAGAACTGGAAAAGAATAAATAAAATAAACTAATAAATTTTGTTTATAAAACTGAAAAAAGATAATAAAATTTTGGTTATAAAAACCGATAAAAAATTTAAAAAACCGAAAAATAAAATAAAATAAAAAAAAAATTTAGTAACGATTGAGATCCAATCAAATTTGATCGTTGAAATTATTTCAACATTACGTATTACGTCAAAAAAAATGGCTATGCCGAAATTATTACGGCAGATTTTTACAGACGTAATGCCAAAAGTTTGAAACCGTAATTAATTCGCGCTGAAGTATAATAGTAAGAATACTATTTAAATGTTACCTTCAAAAAACGGTATAATATAAATGGCATTATCATTGCAAGTTGGAAATAATCCGACATCATAAAGCTGGCATGGTGACTAATCGGATTTGGTAGACGAGACCATTTTTTGGTTTTTCGAATTCTTTCCAAACTTCTATAAAATCATCTTCACCTTCCCGTGAAAATAATTCACATGTCAACTTGAGAAGGCGTCCAATTTTTCCCGCGGTTGCATGATAGACATCCTGCGGAGTCTGTAAATGTCTATCCCTCTTTAAGTTATCCAAGATGCTAGGCTGCGGCCTCAGACCATATTGTGAACCGAGATGTTTTTTGCTGACGTACCGTTTTCTCGTAATATTCTTTAAATTGATTGTCAGTAACGTGATGATATCTCGATATTTTTTGTAGGTCTTGATTAAAATCAGTTAATGAATTATAAGATACCGAACAAGTGCGACAGCCCTTTCATGGCATTGTGTCTTAATACCCCAGCCATATCATTTCCTTGGGGCAAATCAGCGGTCACAACACCCAAACCAGCTATCACCCAAGCATCTTGGCCATTTACTTTCATTAATTTTCCTTGTTCAAATTCTTTCATTTCAGAAATAAATGGCTGAATAAACTCATTAAAATTGCCACTGAATGGGACAAATCCAAGAACAAAATGGTTTTTAAGCAATTTTCTTTCATGAGAGGGCATATTTCCGAATTGCAAGTATATGCCTCCTAATGAATGATACACATTTCTATATGTACCAAAATCATCATAATACAAATCAATAAACAACTTATACACTGGCAAAGATGATGGTGGTAATCTTAATGTGATATAGTCAGAAGGATGTTGATATGAAAATATTACATCACGAATATGCCAACGGCTTTGGTATCTATATATTATCTCGGTAATCGTAATGCGGTTTCAGGAACGTATTGATGCTGGTATACTATCATTACATTAGCTTTTTCAAGGACTTGGGAAATTGCAATCGTTTGATATGCCTCATCCTTCAGCCATACTTCACCAGCAATAGAACGTTCTTGCCTAACTCTCCCTTTAAAAATTTCAGGCAAATTATCATAACTTACAACTTCCTGAATTCTCAGCCGATATTCATTATTGGCATTTTTTAAAATTGCCCTCAACCTGCCAAGTTGCCGTTCATTATTATAATGATAATAAATAAACTCACCAGATTTATATATCACTATCATATTATAAACAAAATAATTAATATGATGGTAACAATACAGGGAATTGATAATATGATTATAAATACCTTCTAATATCTTTATTTGATCATCACCAAAAGTGGTGATTCTCCCCACAATGTACCGTGCCAATGTTCTGATTTTGTTTCAGAATCAATTCCAGGACCAAAGTACATGCACCTAAGTATTGAGGGATTATTAAGGACATACCAAATAATGTCTCTGATAGAAAATTGGTATGCATTCTTTATTTCTTTAGAAATTGAAGGAGTTTTTTTTGATAAAATGGAGATAGGTTTTGCTGATATAGGAATAAGAGGAAGACGTTTTCTCCATTCTCGAAATCTTCGAATATTCTTCACTACATGGCTTGGATTGAATTTGGAATTATGAAGAACGTCAACAAGATCTTCATAAGCACTTGTAGAGATATTATGCTTTTGTAACCAGCAAAAAAGTGAAGCAGTCGTAAAATTTTCAAAATATGGAGCGAATTCTCCATCACCATTATAGGATGGCATTTTATTTTTATCAAGTGCTTCATCGACAATTTGACGATGATCATCACCTCCTGTTTCTGCTTCTTCCTCTTCCTCTTCTCCTCCTTCTTCTGTCTCTTCCTCTTCTTCCTCTTCTCCTCCTTCTTCTGTCTCTTCCTCTTCTTCCTCTTCACCTCCTTCTTCTGTCCCTTCTTCTTCCTCTTCCTCTTCATTATATAAATTATCGAATGCATATTGTGAGATTATATCATCATTATCGTATTCATATTGTGAAATCATATCATCATCTTTATGATCATATTGAACCTCCATGTCATCATTATTTTTCGGTAAAGGCGGTGATATTTGCATGTTGGTCCGGTAAGAGTGACTAAAGGCAGTGGTTGATGAGGGTGCAAGCGTTGCAGTTCTATTAGTAAAACGATTTCGAATTCGATATCGTTGTTCTGATTCTTCAGTAGTGTTGTAAATATATCGTTTTCTCATGGTTAATTAGACTTTTATAATACGATAAGAAATTTGGTTATAAATGATAGAACCGAAGAAAATAAGTCTGATTATATATAATTTTTTGTACATTATAACGGGGAGATAAATTCAAAATACAGTGCACAACGCACGCGTTTAATGCATAGGTTCACAAATTCATTTTCAAATTAGAGTTTTGAGTATCAGCTTATATTGGATGAAACGATTCAGATAGTTCGTCCGAAATGGAAAGCCCGATAAATTAAAAAAAAAATTTTAATGCATAATGTTATAATAAAACTCAAGAATTTTATTTAAATTTATTGCTTAAAGTAGTTATTTAGGTACGATAAACATTTATTAATATTATTGCTTGTTTATTAATCGGATTACATTCATTTATAACTGAAAATAAGAAAATTAGAATATATTAACTATAAGCAAAAATTGAAGAATAAATAATAAATATGTACCGTCAAATTATTAGCGATGTCAAGACCGCTTCGCGACGGAATATATATATCCCTAGTGATGTGATCTAATTTCTTGACCGCTTCAAGGTCCTTAGACTTCCAATGGATCTTGAAGCTTTCACGCGTAAATTCTATTAATTTTTCCAACGAATTAATTTTTTTTAATTCGTTTACATCAACGACGGCAAGTTGACGTCGTAGTATTTTCTTAACGACTACTTCCTCTGAGATATATTCATTGACCTCATGGTCAGAGAACTCCCTAGAATAGTAAGAAATATAAACTCGAATAATAATAATGTTATATTATTAAACTAATAACGAAATAGTTATTACCTATTTGTTCCTTGCATGTCTTTTACAAGCAATATGATTGCTTCGTTGAATTTGTTGCGGTAATCGGTGAACTTTTTACTGGCATCTTGCACCAGTTTTTCGGCCTCTTTTTGAATGATGCAAGGTTGAATATTTTATAAACGAGTTGTTGTAGGGCGGAACGCGGAGGGTGTCGACTTCTTAAAAATAAACATTTTAATTCTTCGTCGAAAAGCCTATAATTGTCCTATTAATATATAATAATATAACGTTATTAATTGTTTCCTTATCTGAAATGGCACTATTAGCCAATCATAAATTTTTCCATATGATATTACGTTATTGGTATTATCATAAGATGCAGGCTTTGAAACTCCAATATCTTGCGATTTCGCAGTAAGCATTTGGTTGGCTAAATTTAATATTTCTGGATTAGCGATTAACCAATTACAAATTTGTAGTTGGTTGGTCATCTCCTCAAATTGAGGAGGAATATCTTATATTACATTATAAGTAAAAAAAAAATCAGTATTCATTTATTGTACAGTAAACAGTAAAAGAGTAAAATTAATATATAAAAAAAAGGTTTACCATCTTGATCACTTTCACTTTCTTCGTTTCTTTCTCTTTCTTCTTTCTCTCTTTCCATCCTATCTCTTTCTCTTCTCTCTTTTCTCTTCTTTCCTTTTCTCTTTTGTCTCTTTCTCTACCTTCTCTTTCTAATTCATTTTCTCTTCTTTCCGTTTCTCTTTCGTCTCTTTCTCTACCTTCTCTTTCTAATTCATTTTCTCTTCTTTCCTTTTCTCTTCTTTCACTCTCCCTCCTCTCTATTTCTCTCTCTTCTTGTTGGAGGGCGTTTTCACGAACTCTATCACGAGAAACTATTATGATAATATTAATACGTGACACTTCTTACATAAATAAAAACCAAGATATACCTTTTGTTTGTTTGTTACGTTTGTTCATTTTTTTTTAACGTTATGAACTTGTTAAGATGATTGTAGGATATTATATACAAGAAATATTCAGGGTCTAGAATTTCGATATTGAATCAACTATATGTACGGTTCTAATCATATCGTATCTTCATATTCAAAATTCCTATTTTTGATTTAGAAAAAACGGAGAGATCAAACTTAATTTCATATTTTGAATCATTACAGAAGTTAATTTCGTAATCTAATAGGATAAATGCGGAAAATATTCAGGGGCCAAGATTTCAATATATCAACTATATTACGTGCAGTTATACGGTTATCGTGTTGTCATGTTCAGAAATTCCTATTTTTGATTTAGAAAAACGGAGAGATCAAACTTAATTTCATATTTTGGATCATTACAGAAGTTAATTTCATAATCTAATAGGATATATGCGGAAAATATTCAGGGACCAAGATTTTAATATTGAATCAACTATATGTACGGTTATACGGTTATCGTGTCTTCATATTCAAAATTCCTATTTTTGACTTTAAAAAACGGAGAGATCAAACTTAATTTCATATTTTGAATCATTACAGAAGTTAATTTCGTAATCTAATAGGATAAATGCGGAAAATATTCAGGGGCCAAGATTTCAATATATCAACTATATTATGTGCAGTTATACGGTTATCGTGTTGTCATGTTCAAAAATTCCTATTTTTGATTTAGAAAAACGGAGAGATCAAACTTAATTTCATATTTTGAATCATTACAGAAGTTAATTTCGTAATCTAATAGGATATATGCGGAAAATATTCAGGGGCCAAGATTTCAATATATCAACTATATTATGTGCAGTTATACGGTTATCTAATCATATCGTGTTGTCATGTTCAAAAATTCCTATTTTTGGATTTAGAAAAACGGAGAGATCAAACTTAATTTCATATTTTGGATCATTACAGAAGTTAATTTCGTAATCTAATAGGATAAATGCGGAAAATATTCAGGGCCAAGATTTCAATATATCAACTATATTATGTGCAGTTATACGGTTATCGTGTTGTCATGTTCAGAAATTCCTATTTTTGATTTAGAAAAACGGAGAGATCAAACTTAATTTCATATTTTGAATCATTACAGAAGTTAATTTCGTAATCTAATAGGATAAATGCGGAAAATATTCAGGGGCCAAGATTTCAATATATCAACTATATTATGTGCAGTTATACGGTTATCGTGTTGTCATGTTCAAAAATTCCTATTTTTGATTTAGAAAAACGGAGAGATCAAACTTAATTTCATATTTTGGATCATTACAGAAGTTAATTTCGTAATCTAATAGGATATATGCGGAAAATATTCAGGGGCCAAGATTTCAATATTGAATCAACTATGTTATGTGCGGTTATACGGTTAATCTAATCATATCGTGTTTCATGTTCAAAAATTCCTATTTTTGATTTAGAAAAACGGAGAGATCAAACTTAATTTCATATTTCGGATTATTACAGAAGTTAATTTCGTAATCTAATAGGATATATGCGGAAAATATTCAGGGTCCAAGATTTCAATATTGAATCAACTATATTATATGCAGTTATACGGTTATCTAATCATATCGTGTCTTCATGTTCAAAAATTCCTATTTTTGATTTATAAAAACGGAGAGATCAAACTTAATTTCATATTGCATATTAAAGAAGCTAATTTCGTAATCTAAACAGATGACTGTAGGATATATGCGGAAAATATTCAGGGACCAAGATTCCATCAATTTTTGTTTGACATTGAATTAACTACATTTTTATTTTATTTATATTAGTTTATTATGCGATAGAAAACATAAAAATGAAAATACAATAAACAATAAAATTGCTATGTATTTTTAAATCAGTGTCAAGCTCTCCTCGCTGTATATAACAAGAATAAGTGATGATAGTGGATCATGGTCATTTGGTCATATCGTATCTTCATATTCAAAATAGATTCTATTTTGATTAAAAAGCGGAGCAATCAACTTGATTATGTCATCATTGTTGGTAACAGGGTTCAGATAACATTAACTGAAATATCCGAATCTGTGCAGATTACAATATTAACTGAATACGTAAATATCCAGTCCTCTAAATTAAATATCGCTATAACATAAATAATTTAATTTATATTAATTAGTCTTTAACATTAGCGTATCATATTAACGATCCTTTTTTTCGTTTGTAAGAAATGATTTAGTGCAACAATTCGCAGAGGATGGATATATATGTAACTACAGGGGAAAGTCCCCTGCTAATCATTATTCTGCTAATGAAAATCGAAAATCATGTAAATTTTTATAATTAAAAGAAATCAACAAAATTTCTCTTTACTAGTAATTGCATGTGATAGAGTAGTTAGCATAACACCAGGTTTCAGGTTCGATTACTATGCTACCTTATAGCAATTATTCTCGTAGAGTTTATCGGGTGAAAATTTCCCCATATCCTATCAGGCAGGCGAAAATTTCCCAGTTAAACCTTTACAAATACTTTTTTTTATTATTATTTATTAGTAAGATAATATATTTAAACATGATATGTACAAGATAAATGTAAAATATTATTTATTAAATTTATAAATGGTTTTCAAAAAAGTAAACCTTTTACTTAAAAATGAAATTATTCATTAATTATAAAATGAAATTTATTAAAAAATTATTTAATATCTAAAAAATTACTGACTTGATTGTGTTAAAGTGCTCATCCATATGACGATGATGAGGGTGATGGCCGCGGTGTAGACGACGATGATTGTGCTAAATATAAATAAAGCTTTAATTTAAGTTTATGTATCTCTTCTTCCTGGCTTGAAATTTGCTCTAAAAAATATCGATCCACTTTAATAGATATGCGTTCTCCCGCTCAGTTTTGTTGTTTAATTTGGCAATTATTTGTTCTCCAGCTGTCTCAACAGCTTTTGAAATTCTTGGTACATTATCTGGAGATCAGAAATTTCGATTTCTTTTTATTGAAATTTCTTCTTTTGTCATTTTTTTTTCTCTACGTCAGGCCGTTTTCCTAGAATATTAAATAAAGAAAAAATATTTTTTTTTTTATCGAAAAAATAGATGCAATTTTTAATTTATTATGGAGGTTCAATAATTTTGGAAATCTATTGTCAAAATTAGTTTAATACAAGCGTAAAATTATTTTAATCTTATCCAATAAACTTCGCAAACCGTGATTTTTTTTATTAATTAATTATCATAAGAACGGCAATGCCATCCTTTAAAAAAATTTCTCGTGATTTGAACTTTGTGACCGTGACTTTTTTTTTATTAATTAATTATCATAAGAACGGCATTCGAATGCCATCCTTTAAAAAAAATTTCTCGTAATTTGAACTTTGTGACCGTGACTTTTTTTTTTTATTAATTAATTATCATAAGAACGGCATTCGAATGCCATCCTTTAAAAAAATTTCTCGTGATTTGAACTTTGTGACCGTGACTTTTTTTTTTTATTAATTAATTATCATAAGAAAGGCATTCGAATGCCATTCTTTAAAAAAATTTCTCGTGATTTGAACTTTGTGACCGTGACTTTTTTTTTTATTAATTAATTATCATAAGAACGGCATTCGAATGCCATCCTTTAAAAAAATTTCTCGTGATTTGAACTTTGTGACCGTGACTTTTTTTTTATTAATTAATTATCATAAGAACGGCATTCGAATGCCATCCTTTAAAAAAATTTCTCGTGATTTGAACTTTGTGACTGTGACTTTTTTTTTATTAATTAATTATCATAAGAAAGGCATTCGAATGCCATCCTTTAAAAAAATTTCTCGTGATTTGAACTTTGTGACCGTGACTTTTTTTTTATTAATTAATTATCATAAGAAAGGCATTCGAATGCCATTCTTTAAAAAATTTCTCGTGATTCCTATCCAATAAACTTCGTAGTGAATAACAATTGTTCTGGTTAGAATGATATATGTATTATTATTTTTTTGATTCTTATTTAGCAAGAAAAATTTAAATTTTTTTGTGTAAACTGAATTAACCAATTACAATTTTGATATTTGTATTATTACTACATCAGAATCATTTCAACTTTATAATGAATTTCCCATTGTTATATTTGTGATTCTAGAGGCGTCTTAGTCTTAAAAATTTAAATATATTTTAAGTGTGTCAAATGATTAATTATGTGCTGTGCCTGCGTAAAAAATTTTTCAGTTATTTTACATCATTTAAAAATATCTTATTATTTTAATTACATGCGTAATGCTATGTGCCGAATAACAATGAAGATCTGCAATCAATTAGATGGACAACAAAAACCTGATCGCCATTATAGTATACATTTTTAAATTTAGGATTACATGACTTGGGCTAATTTCTCGATGAAAGCACATATTATTTAATTAAATTTTTTTATTATTGATTGTGTAAACTGAATTAACCAATTACAATTTTGATATTTATATTATTACTACATCAGAATCATTCCAACTTTATAATGAATTTCCCATTGTTATATTTGTGATTCTAGAGGCGTCTTAGTCTTAAAAATTTTAAGTGTGTCAAATAATTAATTATGTGCTGTGCCTGCGTAAAAAATTTTTCAGTTTATTTACGACATTTAAAAATATCTAATTACATGCGTAATATTTAAAAAAATGTGCATTATAATGCCGATCAGATTTTTGTTGTCTAACAATCGACATCTAATTGATTGCAGATCTTCAAATATTATAATGTGTCGGCCTTCCACGTCACTTAAAAAATATCATTATTTTAATTACTCGCGTAATTATAGCACTAAGATTACATGATTTTGACTAATTCCTCGATGAAAGCACATATTATTTAATCGAATGGTGTTTATCATATAGTACAATTAAAAAATATATATATAAAAAGAGATAAAATTCCTTTTCAAAAAAATCAGAAAAATCATCATAATAAACAATCAAGAAATTTGTCTGGTTTCGTAAATTTTAAAATGTCCCAACCTTCGCCATCATTTCATCCTGAAGATAAATCCAATTCAGAACTTCCATTAGAAAATTCTCCGTCCTTAGAAAATGATGAACAAATTGCGACGGCAGGTCCGTCAGATGAACAAATTGTGACGGCAGGTCCGTCAGATGAACAAATTGTGACGGCAGGTCTGTCAGATGAACAAATTGTGACGGCAGGTCCGTTAGATGAACAAATTGTGACGGCAGGTTCGTCAGGCGAACAAATTGTGATGGCAGGTCTGTCAGATGAACAAATTGTGACGGCAGGTCCGTTAGATGAACAAATTGTGACGGCAGGTTCGTCAGACGAACAAATTGTGATGGCAGGTTCGTCGAGGAAAAGGAAGGACGAAAAGCCTATTGAAAGTAAAGAAGCAAAAAAAGTCAAATTAATCTCGGTAGGAAACTTGAAAGAAAAAGGTAAAATATATATATTATTATATACATATACTATTCTAATAGCTGTAGAATCATACATTATGTAAAAAATCTGACTTTTTTATGAGAATCTGTTATTAATTATCGCATTACAAATTTATTTTTATTCAAGACACAATCGAAATTCTTTCGGAAGATCATTACGAAGTCCAGCAATTTCTAGAAAATATTCCCGCAAATACTTTGAAAGACGGGTTGGTTGCTCTAAAAAGCATGAGTGGCAGCAATTGTAAAAAAATAATTTTGAATATAGATGAACAAAAATTGACTGCAGTACTTCCGTCAGGTTCACTAGATATAAAACCGACATTTTACATGGCTGATCAACGTTTTATAGAAACGGAAGAGAGCAGGTTTCTAGATAATCCCTATATACTTCGGCGATTACCTGCTGAAGACAATAGCAATAATAATACAACAATAGGGATCAATCTTTTATATAAAGAAAAGGCAGCTAATGATGAAAATCTTAAGGAAGATATATTAGCCGTTGCATGGCTAATATATCATTTAAAAACAGTCCAAGATCGTCTGCCAATAAACCCCCCGATGATGCAACCTAATTACGATAACAAAAAATATATACAGAATCTACAGGAATATTATGATAATTATTTGGAAAAGGGAATGGAGTTTGATGGCTCCAAAATAAAAGGTGCTATTTCCCTAACTAAAAACATTGATGACGATCATAATTCAAGAATTAATTTTCTGGATAAAATAGACGATGGTAATATGTCTTTATTAATAGAGGATATGCTTACAATATTAGATGAAATAAAATCAGAAGATGAAACTTCTGAATTATCAAGAAGAAGAAACGTTAGGAGATACTCGTATTTTCACGAGTTATATAAGAAAACATTAGAAGCAGTCGCTTCCGAGCCAAAATCATTTGGCGAAACGAATGCTTCAAAAGCTAAAGATATATTAGAAAACTTTCTTAAGAAAGCTGAAGAAAAACTGACACAAAGACAATGGAGAAGCTACAGAACTTCAGCTGAGAGAATGAACAAGTTGTGGAATATATGCAATAAAAGTTTTGTAATATTCGATCTTGTAACCGGTCTCACGCCCAATTTATTTGAACGATTACCGAGTAGGGAAAGTGCAGAACGATGGTTTATAATAATCGAAAAAGGAATCTATTATACCCAGCAGGAGTATAGAGGTATTCAAAAGCAACAGCAGGAGGAGAAGGAAGTTACTGATAATGACGGTGGCAATAGTAGTAATAATAGTGGAAATGAAGGACAGGGAAGTGGAAAGGGAAGGGGAAGCGGAGGACGGGGAAGTGGAAGGGGACGGGGAAGAGGAAAAGGAAGAGGAAGAGGAAGAGGAAGGGGAAGAGGAAGAGGAAGAGGGAATAAAGCTGGTAACAGTAAAGGAAAGGAAAAAGTAGTCTAAAGAGATAAATATCTTTTTCATTATTATAATTAATCCAGAACGTGTTATTTTTTTTTTATTTTCTTAGTCGGCATCTTTTAGTTCTATAAAATAATAATACAATAATAATAAATCGAAAAATTTATTAAATTTTCATCGAAAAAATATATAAATAATTCATATTTACCACCTCATTCCTCTTAAGAGACTATATGTTAATTCTCAAAATGTATGCAGAACTTTTAATAATAAATATAAGATCTATAAAGTATTATATTATAAACACTTAAAACATTTATAGCAAAGTTTAAAGATACTAAAGGATTCTATAATTTAATAGATTCCTTAAGAAACTTTAAACATTTTATCTTTAAGGAATTTTTATAAATTGAATTAGGTATTAACTATATAAGAACTTTATTTTAAACATTATTTAATCTTAATCAAATTTAAAGTCGATCTCATGGGATTTATAAAAATCAATCTGTACCGAACATTGATATTTCCGCATTGCATATAATAAAAGATTTTCTTTTTTTACTATGCTACGCTGCATAATGTTGTAACGAATAAAATATTGATCTACAATAAAGTAATCCATTTATTGCGAGTCAGATACCACACAGCAGGGCCGATGATATTTTGTGTTTCGCAGAATATCACATAAATCACAAAATTTTGTGATAAACAAAAATTTCAAAATATCACAACATAATTTCACAAAATTTATTTATTTATATATACGAGCGCATAATTCCACATAATTGCCATGTAATTTCTATATAATTTTCATGTGGCTTCCATAATTAGCATAGTTTGTGTAATCTAGAAAATTTTTTAAGGAAGTTCGAATTGTAAAAATTATGAGAAATTATCGCAGAAATGGCACAAAATTTTATTTAAAACGCCACAAAATTACACAAAATTACCAAAAATAGGAAAACACAACATAACACAAAATTTATTTTTATCACACACAAATTTTACCTTTTAGTGCCGCAGAAAATCATCGGCCCTGCCACACAGGTGCCGCAGATGAATCACGCGTCGCACAATTCAAAATTATTTATACGGGGTAATCTAGATATGACTTTTTTTATTCGAGATTAGATTTTTTTTATATACACACGTAAGACCACAGTATACTCACGTAAGAATATTTTTTATTAATAATTTGAAATCTTTTGTTTCTTTTCCATTTAATATACTAATGAGAAATAATTTTTTTTTATGAATATTCTCAAATAATAAATCATTCAAATAAAATCTCAAATGTCTACCGATAATAATAATACAGGACTACCAAAATTTAGAATTAAAAGAGTTAACAATGAAAATAATAATAATTCTAATAATAACACATCAAATACTCTTAAAAAATTTTATAAAAATAACAAAAGCAGTTCAGTTGTTGGACTACCAAAATTACAAGTTATTCCCAAAGACTTTGAAATTGCAAAAAAAGTGAATTCGGCACCACAATCAGAAACTGAATTTCTAGTAAATCTCCTAGAAGCACCACAACCAGAAACATTAATTACGAAATTACTTCCGTATCAGAAGCAAGGCCTTGGTTGGATGTTATCAAATGAACACCCTAAAGAGCCAACTATTGATGAGGAAGTTCAATTCTGGATTCAAAAGGAGGATCAAACGAAAAAAATACTCTACTTTAATACATTAGCAAGGTTTGCAACAATAACACGCCCTAATCTTGCCAGAGGTGGAATACTCGCTGATGATATGGGTCTTGGTAAGACGATACAAATGATTGCTTTGATAGCTTCCAAACCTGCAATCAATTTAGATTCCACATATTCTAAAACTACTCTGATTGTTGCTCCTTTAAGTGTGCTTGAAAATTGGATTGACCAAATCAACAAGCATGTTAAGAAAGGGTCTCTTTCTTATTATGTTTTTCATGGCGTTGATCGAATTAATGATCCAGAATTTCTTAAAACTTACGATATAATAATTACTACATATGCTATTCTTGTACAATCAAATATAGAAGAAAGGAGTGGATTATTTGCCATTAAATGGCTTCGAGTTATCTTAGATGAAGGACATATTATTCGTACACAATCAACAAAACAAAGTATTGCCGTATGTAATTTGGATGCTGAGAGAAGATGGATTCTTACAGGAACCCCAATTATGAACGAATTAAATGATATATATTCTTTAATTAAATTCTTAAAATTCACTCCTTTTGATAGTCTAGAAATATGGAATAGCATATTTAACAACAAAACAATAAAGTTTAAAGATGGTAACAATCTTAGAAGCTTAATAAAAGCCGTTTGTCTTCGTAGAACAAAGGATATGAAATTCAATGGACGTCCTATAGTATGTCTTCCTCCTATTAATTTCTATACTCATAAAATTAAGTTTAAGACGGATGAGAAAAAGATTTATGATAACATGGAAAGTAATATAAAAGAACAATTTAGGAGTTGGAAAGAATCAAGAAATGGCGATTTAAAATATAATTATGTAACGTTTCTGGAAATGCTCCTGAGATTACGACAGATTTGCAATCACACAGAGCTTTGTAAGAGACAAATAAATGATGCTGATAGCAATATGAATGATGAAAGATTGGCTGCCCTGAAAATATCTGTTAGTAATAATAAAAGTTGCTATATGTGCTCTAAACCATTAACAACTCCTACAATTACTCCTTGTAAACATATATTTGACAAAGATTGCATCAAAATTAGTTTTGGAGATGAACCATTTTCTTGTCCGATATGCCAAAATTCAGTTAATATGAATCAATTAATTGAATTAACAACAATTCAAATAGAAGAAGAAATTAGAAATTTAGATGATTTTAAAATAAGTTCCAAAATTGAAGCTTTATTGAAATTTTTAAATCAAAATAACGATAAATCAGTAGTCTTCAGCCAATGGACATCTTTTCTTGATTTGATTGAAATTGCATTTAAAGATGCAAATGTCAAATTTGTTCGATTTGATGGCAAAATGTCACGTAATCAGCGAGAAGAGACTGTAAATAATTTCAACAATGATCCGGAAATAAAGGTTCTTCTAATTAGTTTAAAATGCGGATCTTTGGGATTGAATCTTACTGTTGCTAATCAATGTTTTCTTATGGATCCTTGGTGGAATCCAAGTATTGAGGATCAAGCTATAGATCGAATTTATAGAATTGGTCAAACTCGGCCAGTTTCTGTCTTTAGATTTTTTATTGAGAATACAATTGAAGATCGCGTGTTTGAACTTCAAAAGAAAAACGTGGCTTGATATTCCAAGCTTTTGATGAGCAGCGATCTGAGAATCTGAATATTGTTGATGAAGCCCTGCAAATTTTATTAGGCAGTAGTTAAAGAATATTTTTAGTGTATATGCACATAATTATTGCGGTTTTCATAAATCTGTGTAATTAAAGTCACATGATGATCACTTCAAAATTACGCGTTTTTTTTTTTTTCAAAGTAACGTCTAAAACCAAGTCGCGATTTTGCTTGTCCGTAAGAATATATTGCTTTAAAAAGTCTTTAGTGTGAGTTTTGAGTCATGAGAGTAGGAACGAAAGAAGAATGACGTAGGCGAGATTTTTCAAAGTTAAAACAAACAAGAATACGAAACTCAGGAAGGACTTAGGTGTCGTATCAGGGAGGCTTTTTTAATTTAACAATGAAAGTACATAGTTGAGTGTCCTCAATTTTAAAAAGTATATCTAACTATAACAACGAAGCTGCCGGTATATATTTTGTTTGAATAAGTAAGTGAAAAAAGAAAATTTTCCAATTGAAAACCAAAGAATATACAAAAGTCCGTCTATTTCTTTTTTTCAATAAAGAACGGTTTTTACTTGTCAAGATATGTAATATTAAGCAATTATTAGATCATTATATTACAATTGTGCAATATTTACCAAATAACTAATTACAAGAACTATTGAACTAATCGAAGAGAATTTACCAATTCGCGTTTTTTTAGAATCGTTATTTGATCAATATCAAGATGATTTTGGCTTGATTATTTGTAATTTTGACAATATCATCAACACAGCGAGTCAACATTAAGACGATATCATATCGATACCATTTTTATTTTGCGTTGTTTTAACTATATCGTATCGATATCATCATTATTTCGCGTTTTTTTAAAAAAATATCGTTGTTTTAACTATATCGAGCCGATGTTGATTTGATATTCTTCAAATAAATATTTTTGCGATATCTTTTCGATATACCGAACCAATATTAGTACGATATCATTTATTTGCGTTTTTTTTTTTGAAAATTATCGTTTATTGTAACCATATCAAAGCGATGTCACTTCGATATTTCTTCAAGCAAATATTTTTACGATATCTTGTCGATACAACGAGTGAATATTGATACGATACCAATATTTATTTTGCATTTCTTTTTTGAAATTATTGTTATTGCAACGATATCATAATGGTAATGATTCGATGTTTCTTCAAGCGAATATTTTCACGATATCTTTTGTTAATATTGAAACGATATTATGGTGACATCATAATGATATTGTTTCAATAAATCGATATCGCAATGATATGAATTTAACATTGTTATTATATCAATTCGGCATTGTTCAAAAACTTAAGGTTTCTGTAAAGAATTGATAGCATAAAGTCTTAGAATTTTGGTGTTTTTCTAATTGGCAAAGTAATATCTTGAAGTTCTAATGTTTTTTTATTAATTAGTAGCATAATGCTTTAGAATTCTGGCATTTTTCTACTAAAGATCAGGTATTATATATAATAAAAATAATGTGATCTATATTATATGATAATTTTATAATTGTATATCCTCTTTAATTGTATGCTTTAGTTTGGTCCTAAAGAGTATACAATTATAAAAAGTTGACTGTAAAATTAGCCAAAATAAAATCATGTAATAGAGTCAAAGAGATATCAGCTTTATTTTGCACAAATAAGTTTTTTTTTAAGATCTTGATTTGTTTCTTTAACTTTTTCTTTTGGTTTTTAGTTAAAGTGATAAAGAGAAAAATAATTGTATTAATTGTATTACTAAAAAAAATGTAATCAGAAAAGTATTTGATTAATACTTATTGTTTAGTTTCATTTCTATATTCAGTAGGAGTGTATTTATTTCAGATGAATTTTTTTTTAAAAAATAATTCAAATTGTGTACTAATTAGTTTTCTTTATTTATATATAATTTGCTATAATAAAAATATTTTATCAGCTTAGATATCTCATTAATAACCATATTTTTAATAAAAATAATAGTAACTATATTAAAAATAGTTGCTATAACATTTGTTACTATAATTTGATTTATCAGATACAGTTTTTTTATTTCTTTTATACCAGTTGTTATTTATATATTTTAAAAGTTTTGATATATACCTGCTGCTAAAAACATGATTACAGTTATGCTTTTAAAACAAATAAGGTTTTATTTGTAAAAAGCTTCTTTTATCCGTAATTCAACTATTTTTAACAATTTTTTAGTAAGAATTTTTTAAAATATACTAAGTTTTATTTCTATTATTATTTAGATAGTTTAACTTGTGTAAAAATAAAAAAATATATAAAAAAACAAAATTTTTTTTGAAATAAATTTGATCATTATAATTAACAAAAAGAGTTGTATATTTTGGCATAATTTATAAGTATAAAATTATATTAAAATTTTTGAAGTTGGGATCTGAGTTATATATATATTTTTTGGAATCTTATTTAAGTTCAAGAATAATTTCTTAAAAAAAAATTAAAAAGAAATATTAGTAATATTTTAAATTAAAAAAAATACAATCCTTTTGATTTAACAAACTCACATTATAGCAAATTTTTATCTATCATATAACATTTAACCAATCAAATATGATAGTAACTCTTATCATAATAAAGCAACTAATTAAATTCTTTAAAATTCTTCATTATGATCTTATAATGAATTGAGGTAAAACCTAAAGGGTTCATTATATCATGGGCTGACTGTATCACTTTTCTTTTAACTTATAATTTAAAAATTTCAAATCCAAATTTTAAGTTTAAAAGTCATTTTTAACTAAAAAAAAAAAGAATAATGGTAATAATATTTTAAAAATAAAAAATATACCAAATCTTTTTTTAATTTATTATTTCAAAGTTTTAGTTTAAAATTTAAGCCAAAAGCCATTACTAAAAAAAAAAAAAATAAAAAAGATTGATATATAAAATAAGCCATTTTAAATATTGCATTTTTGTAATAAAAAGAAGAAAATCAAAAAATTCATTATTTTACTTTTTATAATTTTCTTAATTGAGTCTTCTATAATAAATAAACTATTATTTATGAAATTATTTTTAATGATTTTTGATTAATAATTTCAATATAACATAATAATATTAGTAAATTTAATTTTTTATATTTTACTTAGTATAAAAATAATAATTTAATACTTTATATTAAATAAGTAATTTATCCAGTATTATGTATAATCTAACCTTAATATACTGATATCTGATATATTAATATATATTAAAATTTAATAGAACAATGGAATTTCATTTTCTTATTATATATAAAAGTATATAAATATTGGTATAATTTTAATATAATGATATATTTTCCAAAATTTAATTTAACTGTAATTTTAAAATTGCTTAATACATGATTTTTAATAGTATTTAATACTATATATAATTTTCTCTAATACATAATTTTATCCTTATTATAATTATTTTTTATTATAAATATTATATAATATTAAATAAAAGGATTTAAAAATCAAATCTAAAATAATTTGCAATAAAAAAATTTGATCATGATATAGATTAGCAAAAAAAAGTAATTTGATACATTTAATATATAAATATTCAATTATTATATATAATTAATTAGTTCCGGGTATTTTAGTTAATACTATTTGCTATACAGTAATAATTATCACAGTTTTTAAGTAAAATTACACGCAGTATAAAAGAGTTCTAAATGGATACTTGTGACTTGTTATAAACCTAAAAAGGGAGATGTTATATAGTTTTGCCTAATATAAGAATTAACTGTTAATACTTTTTATGATAAATTTAGGTGATAATACTATTATAATTTTATAAATTAACGGACTCTTACGAAAATCAAAAGTATAAAGGGATTTTAGCTAATTTGGTGGGGATCAAATATATAGAATGGTTAGAGTTTTTTTATCTGCTATCCTTTTTCCGGTCCCAATGGAAAATCGGGAGTACGGTTTGATATAAACCTAAGAAAAGAAAAATTTTTTTATATATTAACAAATTGACATAATTTTTATATTTAAAGTAATTAATTGCTAAATTGACAATTAATTAGGGAAAACAACAATATTATTAACTAAATAAGTTTAAACATATTCTCAATCGCAAGGTATCTGTTGCGGTTGGCAGACAATTTGATGATATTATCCAATCGCCCATAATCGAACATTTGTTCTTCTTTATGAAAGTGTCTGTGATCCTATAACCGGTTATTATCATTATTTCTTGTGGCGATAAATTTGCTACTTATATAAAGGTGGTACATATTTATTGTAACGATAATGAAGGTATATATGGCTGTTTCTGTGTTAACTTCCGTTTTAAAAAAAAATTTGGGGTGTGGGGTAAATTTTTTGGCGAGAGAGCATCAAAAATAGAAACAATCAAATTGATTGATTTTATAGGATTTTTGATTCATAACTGTTTCCAGAAGTGATTCGTGTGGCGTGTAAGTTTCACATTATTTAATTCTGCAGAAAAAAACTTTGCTCAATGATATCTATGCAAATGACAATTATTATATAAAAAAGTTATTACGTTCGTTTCTGGTAATGCTGGTTTTAAGATAACTTTATTTGGTACCTTATTAGTCTTATTCCATGAAAGTTAACACAATTCATATTAAATGTTTATAGAAAACGGGGGTATTTTTAATCTTATAATATTGTAAAATAATCATATGTTTAATTCCTTAGAAAAAAAATTAGATTTTAGATTTTTTTTAAAAGTTTCTGTTTCTTTGAGTTAGAACTCAGATCGTCAAAAATCATAACTAATCCCAATTCTTTTTTCGTCTCGGAAGGTTTGGGAATTACTGCAGATGCTGGTTGGACCGAATTTAAAATTCTATAATCATTTGCGTATTCAATGAAAGAATTTTTCAATTCGTTGGGTAAGGATCTCCATAGCTCGCCAGCTTTCGCCATTCTTTTTTGTGGCGACAAATTCGGATATTCTTTTACTAAAATTTTTTTGTAAAATTGATAAAAGACAATATAGCCATTCGGAGACCTTTTTTCTTTTGACGCCATTTCTTAATATATATATATATATGTATGTATGTATGTATGTATATTTTTTTTAGGAAAAGAAAAAGATATAATAATAAAATAATAACAAATTATTCTCCCTGGGATGAAAATTTCTAACTAACTTATTTATCCTACTTAAAAAAAATCAAGGTGGATTTAAAATATTTCGAAATACGAAGATCTGAATTGCTCCAGAAGGAGCATAAACATATATATTTAGTGAACGGTTTATTCGAATTTGAAATTTTGGAGTGAGTAGACACTAAGCAATCAAATGAGAAAAAACTACACATATATATACTTTCTAAAATTTCTTAGAATCTTTTATTAGAAAGGTTTTTTTGGCCAGAGATTCTCAGTCTATTTTTTTATGGATTTGATTAAACGACAAGAAAGGTCGGTCAATTCTGTATGATCGCAGATAATGCATGCAACTTATCATTTTCTGGCAATAAATGGACTTATTCTAGAAAATATAGGTTGTAAACTAATTATTTTTATTTATTTATTCATTTTTTATAATACATTATCACTATTAGATGTTACGTTAAAATCATTAATTGGTTCAAATTATTCTTTGTTGTGATTTTTAATTTTAAAAAATATATATTATGTTGTTACGCCTATATATATAAAATAATGGTTTAAATTCCTGATGTTACTGTAAGTGATATGTTTAATATTAAATTGAAATTGTTAGTTGTTAGTTTTAATATGTAGATTACGTCCCGGAAATTAAGAACCAAATCTGGTTAGTTTAGATCAAGACATGTGAACAATCATCATTGTCAGGGTTCCCAAACAATTATGCAACTTAACAGAATCATTGTTTCAGTTCTCGGAGTATTTTTATATAATTAAAGAAAATGTAAAATATGTTCTCAAAAGTCAATTGTAATGACATCAAAATGTTCGATTTAAACTGCATTAAACTTCTTTGATTTAAATTATTAATAGCTTTTTTTTCACATGAAAAAAAAAGTACTTTCATATGCTCTAGTTATTGTCGATGCCTTCCTTCTTATCTCTTGGAGCAAATTCCGGATTAAATAAAATAAATAGTTTGCGAAAGTTTATATTGTACGGAAGATTGACCATTCTAGAAATTGTCCTGTTTTAATCTTTTAAACGTAAAAAAACAACAATTGTATTAGAAGACTTAATTCAGCGGTAATTATATTCGATTTTTTTTGCAGTCCATTAACTTTACTCCTAACATTTTTGTAAATAAATAAGTCATAAAAGATAAGGCTATAAGAAGTTCCTTTTATCAGTTTATGTCGTTCCCAATTCTTACGTAACTCCCCTTTTACCATAAAATGTTCATTTTTCTTTATATTAACTGAAAATACTAAATTTGCCGAAGAAATGTAATCAATATTAAGCTGTTCCTTAATATTTATAATAACGAGTATACAGTCCCTTCACCTCGCCAATTTTTTATAAAATTTAAATCATAGAAACTGCTATTCCGTACCTTTGTGATAATATTATTTTCCGGATGTCCATGACGAAGTGATGTTATGTACCAATGACACTTCGGACTTAACTGTTTCGATAAAATATTCCCCATAACCAGTATATCATAAATTAATTTAATTATATTCATAAATCACTTTATTCAGAAGTTTTCTCTAAAAATTTTAGCTTTATGACCATCGCTATTAATTTTAGATATGATTGGAAATCTTCTCTGTCTGAAAAAGCTATATGTGGCGGCCAAATTTTAAGCTTTAAAAATATTATATAATTACCTCTATCTAAATTAATTCATTAAATCATATTTAGAAAAAACTTGACAAAATATTGCAATAAATTAATTAATTTCAACAATTTCATTATTTAATTACTATTTTAACTTTGACTTTAATAAATAAATATTAAAAAATAAGAATATCATATTCTCTAATAGCTTTTTATAACTTTCTTTATGAATAATATTTAATTAAAAATATAAGCTTTTTTTTGGACTAAAGGCATTGGTATACGCATATATTTTATTAATCAGTTTCAAATAATCACATGTTGAAAATATTGATATGCTCCCAACCCAGAGGTCATTCCTATCAATCCACTTAAAAAAATATAAGCTAAAATGTCTATTAGTAATAATTAAAAATTATATATTGAATATTAATCTTTATTATAGTATAAATTAATTACTATTTTATAAATTAGCCTTTTAAATTTAAGCACTTTTTACTCCTTTAAAAATTGATACAATTTGCTTAAATTCTAATTATCATATCTAAAATTAATTCAATTTGCTAAAATTCAAGTTATGACTTTATTAAAAAAAATTTAAAATTATAATATAACAAAAACTTATTTTATAAATATTAGTGCCTAATATATATATAAATATCAAATATATATTATAAATATAAAAAATATACTTTGATTGTTATTTTAGTATCCAGTGATTATAAAATAATAAATCAAAGCTCATTCTAATCCTTTTAATAAAACAAGTTGAATGGTAGTAATTACACATGTTTAGGTATTATAAATACTAAGCAATTTAGAAATTTGGGCTTTTTTATTTACATTTTACTAAATATCTTGACATCTATCATTCAATTCACAGTATTAAAAGAATTCAAATGAGCTTTAATTCAATATTTTATGACTACTGGATACTAAGATAGCAAAGAAAATATAATTTATTAATTTATAATATATTTAATCATACTTAACAAAAATCCATCAAAAAATTATATATATGACTTGGCCTATTATATAAACTTTATAATATATTTTTATAAAATTTAAATTATATTTTTAAATTTAAAAAAAATCAATTATATAAAATAATTATATAAGTATTATATATATTTTTTTTTTTTTTTTTTTTTAATGATTTATATATGTTTTTATTGATATTTAGTTCATATATCATATAAACAATTTATTAGAAGCTATATCCACCCTGACCTGCAGAATACGATCATCAAAATTATAAGTATTATATATTGAAATATTATGGTTTTATAATAATTATAGAAATTTTTAACTTTTATTACTATTTTATTATAAATACTTTATATAATTATTTTAATATATAAGTAATAAAATACAATTATAAACAAATAATAATATACTGTTTTTTAATAAGTTATATAATACATTAAGATATTACATAATATTAGTTATTTAATATTTTGTTTTAAAAATCATGCATATTATATAATATATAAAATATTAATTATATAGTCTAAATTATATATAAAGTTGAAATTAAAGTCAAAATAATCAAAATTATGTCATAATTATATAATTTTTATAATTATAATTTAATATCAAATTTTAAATGTGAATAACTCTATTAATATTGATACTACAAATATTTACAGATATGTGATAGAATTCTTTCAATGGGCTAAATCTAACTGCATAAAGTTTATAAAAATCAAATTACTAAATGTGAAGATTGTTAATTTTGAATTTTAATATTATTATTTATTATAAGATTATTTAATATTAAATTTTAAATGTAAATAATTCTATTAATACTGATGCTACAAATATACAACACATATCATTAGATTTCTTTCGATAAGTTAAATTCAACTATATAAAGATCATAAAAATTAAATTACTAAATACAGTATTCATTAACTTTAAATTTAATATTATTATTTACTATAAAATCATATAATTATAATATAATTTTGATTATTTTGATTTTTAAAAAAGTAGGAAATGGGTAGATTTAGTTTTCCTGATCTTTTGTATACTTTTCTATTTTTTTTTAGAAATAAAAGCACTTGTTTTGACTAAAAAAAAAAAAAATTTTTAAAAAAATCTAAATCAAAATTATTTTGACTATATTTTAGAGGTTAAAATTAATTAATTTTAGTTTCATATATAGTTTAAATATCTAATAATCTTTTTAAGTTTTTTTTTTTATTTTTTTATTTTTTCTATTTTTTTTAATTTTATTTTTTTTCATTTTCCTTTCTTTTACATTTTTTTTCCTTTCATTTTTTTCTTATTTTTCAACTTTTTTTTTTTTTATATTAGTAAATTAAATTGATATAAATCAATATATTAAAAAAAATATTGAAAATACAAGATCCTACTTACTTCTAATAAAAGTCATTCGAATTATAAAGTAAAATTTATATCAAAATTAAATTTTAGGTTACTTAATAGCTAGTAAGGGTAAAATTATATATATAATAAATAAAAATCTTTAGACTTATAAAGTAAAATCAAAAGAGGTTTCCAGTTCTATAAAGTAAAATTAAATATTAATCCATATAGGTTTCAGTATATGGGGTTTTTGCAATAGAAAGGTACGAATCTCAAAAAAAAAAAAAAATTTAATTAATACACTAGTCAAAATCGATGCTATCGGGTACATATCGGGTACATATCGGGTACCTGATATGTACCCGATATGTGTGAAATATGTGTATGCTATTTAATAATACTACACATATCGGGTACCCGATATGTACCCGTCGGATGCAGAAAATCGGTGACATATAACGTACATATCGGGTACATTTCTCATACATATTGGGTAGTTAAATATCGGTTACATATCATAGATTTATTGGGTACCCGATATATTTTAAAAAAATATCAGACAGATATTATACACTTATCGGATAGTGCTAATAAGTATCCTATATATACCCGATATGTATCCTATTTGTATTTGAAATATAAGCATAATTTCATAATTTTCACACATATCGGATAGCCGAAAAGTATAGCATTTATGGGCATTAATAGTAGTAGATTTATAATTTAAATACAATTGTAATTTAAAAGTAATTTAATTCATTTAATTGTAATTACTGAAAGTTTTATTTATATTTTCAATCGATAATAAAAAAAAATATTATACAAAAAATATTATAAAAAAAATTCACTACTCTTTACACAAATTTACAATTAATGTTCACTTGTTTGCTTGTTTTCATTTCATTATATCTATTTAATTTGAAAGAAAGTAAAATGTTAGTAATAAAAGTGTTAGTATGAATATTAGTAGAAGTGTTAGCAAAAGAAAAGGAACGTTAATAAAAAAATTTTTACATTAGAAAGTGATAGTATTAATGTTAGTATGAAAGTTAGTAGAAGTAGAAAAGGAACGTCAATAAAAAAAAATATAAAGTATAAGTATTAATGTTAGTGTTAATGTTAGTAGAAGTGTTAGTAAAAGTAAGGAATAAAAAATGTTTAACAGTAGAACATTGTTAGTAGGAACGTTAGTAGGAGGAAACACATTAGAAAAAAATATTAATAAGAGTGTTAACAGGATGGAAAAAGAAATTTCAACAAAAAATGTACCTTTGTATTTATTTTTTAGAAAAACCAATAAAGTAAAAAACTCGATAGTAGAACATTGTTTAGGACGTTAGTGAGAAGAAATACGTTTGGAAAAATATATTAATAAGAGTGTTAAGAATAACATAATAATGGGAAAAGAAATTTCAACAAAAAATATACCTTTATCTTTATTTTTTAGACAAAAACAATAAAGTAAAAATTTGAGAGAGAGAGAAAAAAGTTTTGAAAAAAAAAAAACGATAAATAAATAATTAAATCGTGATCGTGCAATCACATGATCAACAAAATTATCAATTTTTATTGGTTATTTGGGTAATATTATAAATAACATAATAATGGGAAAAGAAATTTCAACAAAAAATATACCTTTATCTTTATTTTTTAGACAAAACAATAAAGTAAAAATTTGAGAGAGAGAGAAAAAGTTTTTGAAAAAAAAAAAAAAAATACGATAAATAAATAATTAAACCATGATCGTACAATCACATGATCAACAAAATTATCAATTTTTATTGGTTATTTGGGTAATATTATATTCAGCCACATCAGCCACAAAATCGGTCACCTATCGAATACACAAGTCAATATTAGCGAAGCAGCACAAACTTGATTATTCACTATTCGTGCTCAACTTGAGTTGATAAAATTATTAAAAAATCACTGATTTTATTAAATTTATCAGAATTTTTATACCTAATTAAAGATGATTAAATTAAGTTTTACTACCGATTTCATTATAACGTTACCAACTTTTTTGTTAATCTTGGATATTTTATTTGGAATTTAAATTGTTCGCTTTGAACTCGAGTTGAACTCGAGTTCAACTCGAGTTTAACTCGTTCGCTCAAGATCTTTGTGTAATGTATTGTAGATCCGTAATTGTTTTATTTGTAGTCTATAATTGGCAAAAGCTTATTATAAACCAAAATAAAAAACACTATTTATTTACGTATCTGTATTATTAGATTTTACCTTTTTTAGATTTGATATATAATTAAAAAAAAGACCTTTATCTTGATATTTTGGAACCACGATCATAACAATTGAGTTTAGGTCAAGTTTAACTTGTTTATTGTGATTGATTGTATTGTAGATCCGTATCTGTATTATAATTAATATAAAGAAGACAGATCATAACAATCATGACATATTTGAGAAATTAGAACAATTTTCGTAAATGTTCTTGAAGGGTAATTAATATAATAATACAAGGTGATAAAAAATTGTTTATAAAAAGAGGTTTCATCTTTTTTTTTTCTTACAATAAATTTGTTATCGTTATTTTTATTATATATTCTTTTTCTTAAAATTTGTTGCCGTTATTTTTTATTATTATATATTCTTTTTCTTAAAATGCCCGCAAATTGGACTGATGCAATAACTGAATATTTAATAAGATATAGGAGGTAAAAAATTAAATGAAAACTAATAAATAACTTTGATCATATTCTAGTTTTTTTTTCTCTTACGTTTCCTGATCTAAAAATTAAATAAATAATGTAAAGGAGAAGGAACAACTACTACCATGACATACCCGGGAGGGACCGCTCCGAATTCTGGGAGAGCCTAGCTCAAAGAATTCGGAAACGGTTCCGCGTGAGGTTCACTGGCCAACAGGTAGAAAGAAAGTGGAGAAACTTGGTCAGGAATTTTAATGTTAGTAAAATAATAATAAATCATAAAAAAAAATAAAAAAAATAAAAAATTAATAGTATTAACATTTTTAGAATTTCTGTGAATGGAGGAATGGTGCGCGAAATGGAAGGTGGTCCCGGGAAGGAGAAAGATATTATAGGCAGTTCCGCACAAGGTTTTGGGATAGACCTGGTAATTATTAAGAATTTTTTTAATTTATATTTAAGTTATTTAAGTTCTAAATTTATATATATTTCTTAGGGAACCATCACAGTCGTAGGCGGCGTAGAAACACTGCGCATCAGCGGCCTCGGAATCCGTAAATTATATTTTTTTATTTTTATTTTTTTTTTATTTTGTATTTTTTATATTTTATTTTTATTTTTATTTTTTATTTATATTTTTATATTTTTATTATTTTTATTATTATTATTTTTTATTTTTTATTATCTTTTATTATTATTATTTTTTATTAAATATATATATATTTTATATAGTCATCTAATTATTATTTTAATATTTTTACTATTTTATAATTTAATTTAATATCGGCCTATATTCAATTGAAATTAAAAAATTCGACCTCAATTATGAGTAATTAAAGCTTATTATAATAAATTGCTTTTATTCAATAAACATTCATTTTTTTTTTATTAAAGTATTAATTAAATAAACAATCTGTCGTCATATATTATATAATATATTGTAATGATGAAATATCCCCAATAAATTTTTAAAAAAGGTACATTTAGGCGTGACAGATCTAATACCGCTGATTCTTCCAAAATGTTACTAAAATCTTTCCATAGATCAAATTGAGAGAACTAATCTATCAATTTACAATATAAAATCTTGAAATAATCTTTCACATTTTCAAAATACGTGATCAAACTCATTTTTGCTAAACTGCCGAAACCTTTTGGCGTTTACATGCAATAGTTTCGGCATTTTAATTTAATTTGACGATCATTGATTATCATGATCAATCTATTTTTACGGTTTTCTAAACCATAATTTTTTTTTTATTTTTTTTTTAGGTTGCTGGACTCCCGAACTTGGAATGTAAGTTGGAAGGGGTGGGGGGAATTTTTTTTTAATATTAAAGAAACGTTACTAACGTTTCTTTCTTTATTTTTTTTAGGTTGCCAGCCTTCTTGGACGAACTGGACTTGGGAAATGTAAGTTGGAAAGGGTGGTGATTTTTTTTTAATATTAAAGAAACGTTACTAACGTTTCTTTCTTTATTTTTTTTAGGTTGCCGGCCTTCTTGGATGAACCAGACTTGGGAATGTAAGTTAGAAAGGGCGGGGGATTTTATTTTAATATTAAAGAAACGTTACTAATATTTCTTTCTTTATTTTTTTTAGGTTGCCGGCCTTCTTGGACGAACCGGACTTGGGAATGTAAGTTGGAAAGGGTGGTGATTTTTTTTTAATGTTAAAGAAACGTTACTAACATTTCTTTCTTTATTTTTTTCAGATTGCTGGACTCCGGACTTGAAATGTAAGGAGAGAGGGAGGGATATTTTTTGAGTATTAAAGAAACAGTTTAAACGTTTCTTTTATTTATTTTAGGTTGCAGTTTCCCTTGTTCCTCTTGATCCTAACGTGATCACGATTAAGAAAAGTTTGAGCAAACTTTTCTTAAAATTGTATTATAAATGACTGTAACTTTTTTATTAATTTATTGTAATAAAATACGTAATAAAATAAAAATATTAACAATAATAATTATACTTTTAAACACTTTACAAAAAATTTATAAACTTGATAATGCATTCAATAAATAAGACAATAAAAATTTTTTAACTACATTAAACGAATTAAAAATTTCTAAAAAGAAAAATCTATAAAGAAAGTAAACTCTAAAAAATTTCTTAATACGTTATATAATATGAAATCTAACGTATTAAAATTTGTATCACATATCGGGTACCCGATATGTGTAAGATAGAACTGTGCCCGATATATATTAAATAACATATCGGTGACCAATAGTTTAGATATCGGGGTCTTGGTAATTAGGCATATTTTGAAGTGTAATAAATCGGGTACCCGATATGTAAAAATACCCGATATTTATCTGATTAGCCGCCGATATATAAGTCCCCGATATGTACCCGATAGAATTGATTTTGACCAGTGATATTAAATTTACACTTATTTTAGTATAAAAAATATAATTAGCATATAAAGTAAATTTAAAAATTTTTTTAAGTTTCGTATCTTTCTATTGCAAAGACCCCCATATAATAAAATAAAATTATTTATAAATTTTGTTATTTATCTTATATTTATATATACCAAATTTACAGTGTGTAACAAAAAAAATTGGAATATCATTTTTGTAATAAAAATGCAAATTGTATACTCAAAATTAATCCAATTTACATTATGTAAATTGTATAATAAACCCATGACCAAGATCCACACTATGATATCTTTTATAGTTATAAACACTTTATTATTTTTTGAAAGATTTAGCAATAAACATTTACCTTCAAACAGAAAAATATAGCAAAAAAATATTTTAAGTTTATAAACTATTTTTGAATTAAATTTAATTTAAAAACATTCAAATATTATCAAGAATAATGTAAAAAAGTTAGTGTCAAAAAATCAGCAGTATGGAAACAATCATGATAAAATGATGGGAATTTTATTCTTCAAATTTTCTTAATTCTGGTATACAGTCAAAGTTCTCTATAACGAATTTCTGTATTCCGAATTTTACGCCATTGCGAATCACATGAGTGGTACCAATTTTTTATTAAATAAAATAATTAAAATATAACGAATTTTTATAGTAAATCTTACCATTACGTATAACGAAGATGAAGATCCGTACAATTATTAATAAAATGAATCTTTAATTAACGAATTTTTTTTATAACGAATTTTTATAATGACTATACCGAATTTTTTTTAACGAATTTCACATTAAAATGTAAGGGATATAACGAAATTTCCATTAATAGAAGGTTCACGTTATAAATTAAACAATCGTGTGAAATTTTTTTGATCAATCATTTTATTTCAGATGCCTCAAGAAAAAAGACAAAAAATTTCTAAAGGTAAAGAGAAAGCTTCTGATATAAAACGAACCAGAGCCTCTCTTACAGGTGCTCAAAAACAAGAAGTTTGTCTAAAAAAGTTGCAGAAACCAACACCTAAAAATAAAGAACTTGCTAAAGAATATGACGTTTCACAAGGAATGATATCTGATATTTTAAAAAAAAGTGAAAAATGGTTGGCTTTAAAATTGGATTCTTATGAAGCTTCACTTAAAAAACAAGTTAAACCAAGTTTTCCACAAGTTGATGAAGCTTTGGGCTTTTGGGTTGAAAAAGCCATAAATAATAATATTACTATTAGTGGCGAATTATTGGCACAAAAAGCATGTGATTTTGCAACATTACTCGATGTACAAGACTTTAAAGGATCTGATGGATGGGTAGCAGGTTTTAAAAAACGCCACAATCTTGAATCTTATGTAAAACATGGAGAAGCAGCAAGCGCTCCTTCAGAAGAAGATTTGAATGAGATGCGTAAAGATCTTCAAAATATTCTTAAAGAATATTCACCTGATGATATTTTCAATATTGATGAAACTGGACTTTATTGGAAGATGGAGCCAAATCGAACTTTATCAACTGGTCCAGGTAAATTAAATTTTAATTAGTATAAAATTAATATAAAAAATCATATAAAAACTAAAATAATACTTATCTTACAATAGTTGTAGGTAAAAAACAATCTAAGGAACGGGTTACTATTGCATTATGTTGCAATGCTTCAGGAACTGAAAAAGTAAAACCAGTTTTTATTGGGAAAAGTCAAAATCCACGCGCCTTAAAAAATATTCCAAAGTCATCACTACCAGTACAATATTATTGGAATAAAACAGCTTATATGCAAGTTAGTATCTGGAACGATTGGTTAAAACTCTTTGATTCACGCCTAAGACTCCAAAATAGACATATAATCTTACTTTATGATGGCGCATCCACTCATAAATTAATTGATGATGTTGAATTTTCCAATATTCGTCTTCATAAATTACCTCCTAATACAACTTCACGCCTCCAGCCATGTGATGCTGGAATCATTCATAGTTTCAAAGTAAGTACAAAAATGTTTTATAATTTACAAAAAAACCCAATTTATTAATAAAATAATAAATGTAGGCCCAATATCGAAAACTATTTTTGCGGAATCGTATTAAAGCATTTGATAATAGTCAAGAAACTGGACAACCCATACCTGAAATTACGATAAAAAAAGCAATTAAATATGTAGCAAAAGCATGGGAATTAGTTCAACCAGTAACTATTACAAATGGTTGGAGAAAAACTGGCATCCTTCCACCAAGTACTGACGATGACATTGATTTTGATTTTGACGAATTTGAAGAAGTTGACCAACTACAAGATCTTATTGGCCAGCTGGCTTCTAAAATATACAGAAGCCCAATGTCTGCTGAAGAATATTTAGAGTACGAAAAGGATGAAACAAATCACCAGATGATGACTGATAAAGAAATTATAGAAATGATAAAAGAGCTGGAAGAACCAAATGTTGAGGGGCCAGAAATTCCAATTATCAGTAACTATGAGGCATTAGCGGCACTCAATCAAATAATTACATATATAGAACAAAAATCTGATAAAATGGAATTTTCAAATGATCATATTCGAACCATAAAAAAATTGCGCAAAGTAATAGAGCGGGAAGAATTCCATTCTAAACAGCAAGTTACTTTGGATTCATATTTTAGTATAAATATATAAATAAAGAATAGCGTGATAGTTTATTATAATGAAGTAATAAAGTTCGTGCCGAATTTACCATTTATAACTTACTTTCCGAATATATTCAATATACCGAATTTGGATATGATTTTCGGTATTGCTTATCATAGCGAATAAATGTTTAAAATTCGATAACAATTATTACCGAAATTTTCACCATAACGAATCATAACCTCCAGAAATCAAGATTCGTTATAGAGAACTTTGACTGTATAGTAAAAAAGCTAAAAAATAAGTCAAATTACAAAAATGCCTATAGTTTGCTCAAAATAAATTCAATTTTTATCATTTAAAATGCATAATAAACTTGAATGTTAGGGTTACATTGTGATATCTTTCAGGATCATAATGCTTTTTACTTCTTGAGATAATTAGCTACAAATATTAATTTTAAAAGAAAAAATGCAATGTAAAATTTGTAAATTAAAAGTGTATACAAATTTCACTGGAAATTTCTCAAATTTTATCAAGACTATTGGAAAAGTATAAATCAAAAAAAATTTTTTGACAATCTATAGTATTTTATACAAATAAATACATATTAATTCTAAATTCATTATAATATGGTTTAACCCAAAAAAAAAAAAAAATATTATTATAAGCTTAAATATAAAAAAATTATTAAACTAAATTTCATTTTAATTTATCGTTAATAAAATCTACATGTTTTTAGTTTTCAAATAAGCTATTTCACATATAATTTAATGCGATTGTCATGGTGTTATAGCTAATTATTTAATTCCAGTTTTTTTTGTTACACACTGTATATTCAGTTTATATAATATTTACTATAATTGTATTTGATAATTATCAGCAGCTTTTTTATTATCATAAAATATCATAAAATAATAATTTGATAAAAGTTTTTTATTTAAAATGTTTAAATAATAGGTTTAATAACTCATTTAAAATATTTTTTATTTAAAATAATAGTTTTAATAACCATTTTAAAATTCTTTTTAAACTTTCAGAAAATATTAAAAAGGAAAAAATACTCTAAAAGATTTATTTGAAATATTTAATAGATAATTTTTGAGGAATTTTTTTTAAAAAATTTCTAAGAGTTCATATAAAATATTTTTGATAGAGATTTTTTTTATAAAATTTTTTAAGAGTTCATATAGGAGAAATATTTTGATAAAGATTTTTTTTTGTGAAATTTTCTAAGAGTTTATATGAAATATTTTTGATAGAAATTTTTTTTGTGAAATTTCTAAGAATTCGTATAAAAGAAATATTTTGATAAAGATTTTTCTTTGTGAAATTTTTTAAGAGATATTTTAATAAAAATTTTTTTGCATAATTTTTTAAGAGTTTGTATAAGAAAAATATTTTGATAGAGAGATTTTTTTTATGAAATTTTCTAAGAATTTGTATGAGATATTTTTGATAAAGATTTTTTTGTATAATTTTCTAAGAGTTCATATAAGAGGAATATTTTAATAGAAAGACTTTTTTTGTGAAATTTTCTAAAAGTTTGTATGGGATATTTTTAATAAAGATTTTTTTGTGAAATTTTTTAAAAGTTCATATAGAAGAATATTTTAATAGAGATTTTTTTGTGAAATTTTTAAAAGTTTATATGGGATATTTTTAATAAAGATTTTTGTGTAATTTTCTAGAGTTTGTATGGGATAGAATTCATATGGAATAAATTTTTTTTGTAAAATTCTCTAAGAGTTTATATGGGATATTCTAATTGAGTTTGTATGAGATATTTTTAATAATTTTTTTTTGTGAAATTTTCTAAGAATTTGTATGGAATATTTTTGATAGAGATTTTTTTTTGTATAATTTTCTAAAAATTCATATAAAAGAGATGATTTTTTTTGTAAAATTTTCTAAAAATTTGTATGAGATGTTTTTAATAGAGATTTTTTTTGTGAAATTTTCTAAGAGTTTGTATGTGATATTTTGATAGAGATTTTTTGTGTAATTTTCTAAGGTTTATATAGAATATTTTTAATAGAAAATTTTTTTTAAAGGATTTTCTTAAAATTTATATGGGATAACCAACAAATTCAAAACATAAAAAGTTCCAAACAAATTTCGGATTAAATTGAATTCGAACATAATATTATTGATAAAGGTTTTAAAAAGTAAAAATATATTAATTAAAACTTTATACCATTAAATAAAAAAAGAAAAATTTATTAATTTACACTAGTGCATGAAACACAGGTTACATGACTATTATTTATTATACATGTTGCTAAAACTTAGCAATTTTGGTATAATTTTAGGATTTGACCTTTGGCCAATCATTCTGAAATGAAACTCTAGTCAAAAGTTGAAAGTTGGGCTGAAAGTCCAAAACTTTCTAGCCAATATTATGAATTCTGGCCTACATTATAAATTTTGTGTAATATTAGTGTAATACAAAACTTTATTACAGCATGAAAATTTCTTTGTATAACATTCTTTCCTGGTGGCTAAACTTTTATCTGATGTTACGTGACATAATTCTAGCCAGCACTACAAATTTGGCCAGAATTATTAAATAGTTTTGACCAGAGTTTTGTTTCAGACATCAGAACTTTTAGATTTAGCCATGTTTTCAGCAAGTTTCAGCTACATGTATATTATTTATCATTTTATGTCACATCCTTTCTTTTTTATTTTTCTATAAGTATTTTAGAAACAGAATTTTTTTCATATTAAAAATTCTATTTATCATATATTATATATCACATCCTTAATTTTTTATAATTCTAGCCAGAATTTAAAATTACTATATTAAGTTATTGTATAACACAAATTTTTTTTTTAAATGATATCCATTTCACAAAAATTTTTTCTCTTATTTTTCAAAATAACTGTAATTGAAATTTTGTATAATAATATTTCTACAAAAGAAAATTTTAAGCTGGTCACATAATCTGTATATAAATACTATAGTTTTTTCTGAAATTTAATTGGCAAATCCAAAATCCAAAATTATAATTATACACTTCAAAATTCTAAAATTTATGTAATAATATGGAAGTATGAAATATTTCCAATTCCAGTAATCTGATTTTAACATGATTTTACTCTCATTTGATTTGTCTCATCAAAACAAATCTAATGATATGTATTGCAGATCTCTAACATCAATATTGATAGAGTTATCTCATTGCAAATATTTAGTGATTATTGATGTCAAAGTACAATTTAATAATTGGATTTTTACAATCAAAATTGGACAACTAGTTGTAGAGTTATGGTTTACTAAATTTTTAAATATAATTTAACTTATAGATACCATCCAAATTATTTTAAATAAATTCCAAATTAATTTGTATATTTTGATAGCTATAATTCCCAAATCTCAAATATACAAATTGCAAAATTTATATATGTAATTTGTAAATTAATTTGGATTTGTATATTTGGGCCATTATAATCCCAAATTATTTTGGATTTGAATGGCATCTATAATTCAACCAAAATTTAAGTTAATTCT
Organism: Rhizophagus clarus; assembly: GCA_015698045.1. Lineage (NCBI taxonomy): Eukaryota > Fungi > Glomeromycota > Glomeromycetes > Glomerales > Glomeraceae > Rhizophagus > Rhizophagus clarus. The sequence goes on from BLAL01000220.1 coordinate 39,530, forward strand.
GGTTAAATATTTTCATAATACAAATTTAAATATGGAATTTAAAATTAAATATAGAATTAGTGTTCCGCAAACGATTTGGTCAAATCAAATCAATTCAGATTTGATTTGAAGTTTGATTTGATTCGATTTGATAATTTTGATTTGCAAATCAAATCCAAACTTCAAAACAAGATTTAAATTCAAATTCAAATTAAAAAAAAAAGATTTGATTCGATTTCAAATCAAATTCAAATTAGCTTAAACTAATTCAATCAAATCCGAATCAAATCTGACAAATCCAAATCAAATCCAAATCAAATCGAATTAAATATACATGACCTGGTTAAACGTAATTACAGGACCCTGAACAATACTAATATAACTCACAAATGTATAAAGGCAGGGTCATGTGACTTGCCGATCTAATCAGATAATCCGAATATCCGATCTTTTTTTTAATCATTTATCAGTTTATTTTTGTAGTGTTGCCGGACGAAAGGCACGACCGGACTTTTGGAATTAAGGTAAGGGAGGGGTTGGGGAAGGTGTTTCGTTGTTTTTTTTTAATTAATTAAGTATTAACTTTTTTTTTACTTTTTGTAGTGTTACCGGACAAAAAGCACGACCGGACTTTTGGAATTAAGGTAAGGGAGGGTGAGAAATGTTTTTCGGTGTTTTTTTTAACTAATTAATTAATTATTTTTTATTTTTATTTTTTGTAGTATTGCCGGACAAAAGGCACAACCGGACTTTTGGAATTAAGGTAAGGGAGGGTGAGGAAGTGTTTTTCGGTGTTTTTTTTAACTATTTAATTAATTATTTTTTTTTTTATTTTTTTGTAGTGTTGCCGGACGAAATGCATGACCGGACTTTTGGAATTAAGGTAAGGGAGGGGTTGGGGGAGGTGTTTCGTTATTTTTTTTTTAATTAATTAAGTATTAACTTTTTTTTTACTTTTTGTAGTGTTGCCAGACGAAAAGCACGACTGAACTTTTGGAATTAAGGTAAGGGAGGGTTGGGGGAGGTGTTTCGTTGTTTTTTTTAATTAATTAAGTATTAACCTTTTTTTTTATTTTTTTGTAGTGTTGCCGGATGAAAAGCATGACCGGACTTTTGGAATTAAGGTAAGAGAAGGTGGGGAAGTGTTTTTCAGTATTTTTTTTAACTAATTAATTGTTTTTTTTTTATTTTTTTGTAGTGTTGCCGAACGAAAAGCACGACCGGACTTTTGGAATTAAGGTAAGGGAGGGTGGGGAAGTGTTTTTTGGTGTTTTTTTTAACTATTTAATTAATTATTTTTTTTTTATTTTTTTGTAATGTTGCCGGACGAAAAGCATGACCGGACTTTTGGAATTAAGGTAAGGGAGGGGTTGGGGAAGGTATTTCGTTGTTTTTTTCTTTAATTAATTAAGTATTAACTTTTTTTTTTACTTTTTGTAGTGTTGCCAGACGAAAAGCACGACTGGACTTTTGGAATTAAGGTAAGGGAGGGTTGGGGGAGGTGTTTCGTTGTTTTTTTTTAATTAATTAAGTATTAACCTTTTTTTTTATTTTTTTTGTAATGTTGCCGGACGAAAAGCATGACCGGACTTTTGGAATTAATGTAAGGGAGGGTGGATGAAGTGTTTTTCGATATTTTTTTTAACTAATTAATTGTTTTTTTTTTATTTTTTTGTAGTGTTGCCAGACAAAAAGCACGACCGGACTTTTGGAATTAAGGTAAGGGATGGTGGAAAAGTGTTTTTTAGTGTTTTTTTTAACTATTTAATTAATTATTTTTTTTTTATTTTTTTGTAGTGTTGCCGGACGAAATGCATGACCAGACTTTTAGAATTAAGGTAATGGAGGGGTTGGGGGAGGTGTTTCGTTGTTTTTTTTTAATTAATTAAGTACTAACTTTTTTTTTTACTTTTTGTAGTGTTGCCAGATGAAAAGCACGACCAGACTTTTGGAATTAAGGTAAGGGAGGGTTGGGGGAGGTGTTTCGTTGTTTTTTTTTAATTAATTAAGTATTAACCTTTTTTTTTATTTTTTTGTAGCGTTGCCAGACGAAAAGCATGACCGGACTTTTGGAATTAAGGTAAGGGAGGGTGGGGGAAGTGTTTTTCAGTATTTTTTTTAACTAATTAATTGTTTTTTTTTTATTTTTTTGTAGTGTTGCCAGACGAAAAGCACGACCGGACTTTTGGAATTAAGGTAAGGGAGGGTTGGGGGAGGTGTTTCGTTGTTTTTTTTTAATTAATTAAGTATTGATTTTTTTTTTATTTTTTGTAGTGTTGCCGGACGAAAAGCATGACCGGACTTTTGAAATTAAGGTAAGGGAAGGTGGGTGAAGTGTTTTTCGGTATTTTTTTTAACAAATTAATTATTTTTTTTTTATTTTTTGTAGTGTTGCCGGGCGAAAAACACGACCGGACTTTTGGAATTAGGGTATTAAAACCCGAAAAAGAATAATAAAAATAAATAAATTTGGTATAAAATACTGAAAAAAGTGAAAAAATAAATAAAATAAAATAAATTTTGGTAAATACCGAGTAATTTAATTTACCGAAATTAGTATTTTTTAAAAATAAATCTACGTATATCTATTATAAACTCTACACAAACATAATATCCCAAATTGACCGATCTACGCAAACTAAATTTGTAGGTTTAAAAAGTAATTTCATATAAACTCTACGCAAACCCGTATGTGAGTTATATTGGTATTATTCGGGGTCCTGTAATTACCGTAGATATTATTGGTAGTTACTGCAACCACATGATGTCCAACCCTCCTTAAACACACTAAAGAAATACATTTCGCAACATTTTTTTATTAATATTGCATTGCAAAACGCATTTTTTTATTTAAAATTTAACAAATCAAACCAAATCACAAATCTATTTGAATGAATTTGATTTGATTTGAATTTGAATTTGATTTGAATCGAATCAAATTTAAATCAAATCAAATCAAATTCAAATCAAATTTCAAATCAGATTTGAATGGTTTAATTCAAATCCGAATTCAAACTTTTCAGATTTGATTTGATTAAATCAAATTTCAAATCTAACCTGATTTGGTCTAATTTGATTTGTGCGGAATATTATATAGAATTCAGATTTTTCCTAATAATTACTTAATAATTACAGAATTACAGAATTATGTAATTCCATAATATAAAAATAATTTCAAATATAAGTATAATAAATACATTAATATTTTTTTTTTTTTTTTTTTTTTTTTTTTTTTTTTTATTCTTTTGTTAAAAATGAATACAATGGTTTTAGGACTTGTATTGCTATACTATATAACCTCTATGTAAATACACTAATATACAAATAGAAATAGATTAAAAAAAGATATGCTTTTATAATAATAATTAAATATAATATTAAATAAATGTTATTAAACTATTTTACTTTAGTATTAAAAAAATTTAGGACTCTGAAAATACAAGGTAAAATTTAATATATTTTTAAAAGGTCACTATATATATAAGGTAAAATTATAAGATGGAAAGGATTGGTAAAATTACCAGTAAATTTGAAATTTTGCTCAGAAACCTTTATTAGAAGTAAGCAGAGTCCTGTAAAATACAATATTTTTATTATACAATATTTATTGTACATCCAAATATTGAATAATGCAAAAATAATTCAGTATAACAATTATTATTATTTATTATATATTTTCTTTTAAGTATTATTTATTATATTTTTAATTTTATAAAGTAATATAATGTAATTTAAAAACACAGGTCGAAATTAGTTAAATAGGGTATCAATAGGGTATCAATAGGTTATCAATCGGCTATCAATAGGCTACCCTATTGGTAGCCTATTGAACTTGCGCCATAATCTGTCACCAATCAGGCAGGCTGATTGATAACCTATTGATAACCTATTGATACCCTATTGATACCCTATTTAATAAAAATACCAATAGGATACTAATAGGTTATCAATAAGTTATCAATCAGCTATCAATCAGCCTGCCCAATTGGTGACGGATTATGGCGCAAGTTCAATAGGCTACCAATAGGGTAGCCTATTGATAGCCGATTGATAACCTATTGATACCCTATTGATACCCTATTTAACTAATTTCGACCTGTGAAAGAGGATTAACTACACTTCTCACTTGTAGATCACTTAACCATTTTTCCAGCAGAAGAATACTAAAGAAAAGTTTGGATTTTTAGTTTTTTAGATTCTTTTTAAGTAACATTTTTTTTTATAGGATCTAGCCACATCTTTTGAAACTTATCTGGTTCAAAAATACCAAGTTTTAGCAGTGTAGTGTAGTAAATGTACTAACAGAAATAATTTGACAGAAATATGATAGATAATACAGTCACGTAATAGTAATACAGAACACATAACATAACTGAATAGTAATACAGAACACATGATATAACTAGATAGTAATACAATTACATCATTAGAAGAAACTAAAAAATCTTGGCATTACGTTAATAGAAAAGGCTAGAATGTAGAATAAAAATGTAGAATAGAATAGTAAAAATAAGAATCAATTAATCAATTAACAACTTTTTAATAACAGATAATTGAAAGTAATATTAGTAAATAATTAACTATTATAAAGTGTAGAATAGAACTAATAGTATATTAATCACTTATTTAACTTATTAATCCATCCTGTAATTGAAAAGAAACCCTCAGTTAGTTTTTTAGATTCAGCTTCATTACTTATTAATAAAATTAATAATTATTATATTTAACTAATGAAAGAAAATTGCATTTTAATTAATGTTTAAGAGTACTGTTTTTAGTTAATTGTAACTTTATTTTGATATGTTAAATTAATGCTATTAGCATGATCGTTTAATGAGAAGTGTTATGGTATATTTTATGAATATTGATGTAATCATCTAATATATTCTTTAATATTTCTTGTTAGAAAAGTAGCATGACACTTATAATGAATGCTTTCCTAGCGACAGTAGAACTACTGGCTTGGTATGAATTTTACTAAAATAATAGTTTATGATTGCAACCTTCAGGTTTTCTTCGTATTTGTGAAGACTTTGTAAGATTAGCATTTGGGTTATCTGATTTTAAATATCCTAGAAGAGGAGTTTCTCATTAGTGCTATTTATTTTAAAAGTGTTAAAAAAGGCAAAGCGAAATTATTAATTAAAATTTTTGTTATGACTAGGAGTGGCACTTACTTTTTCTTACTTAAGGATCATTTAAAAAAATATAAAAGTGGTGGTTATGGTATTTTATTTCTTTCTCCAGTTTTCTCTTTGAGTTTTTTGAAGTATTAATAACTTTCCTTTAGTTTTTATTTCTTACTTGTCAATATTTTAGCCTTCAATCTCTTTTTCTATTTTAGTTTTGGAAGACTGAAGGTATTGGAATGTTGATCTGTATTTTAGTGGTTTGGTGTAACTTTCTTTTTTAGGGTTATGTTTGTTGATTTATTAAAGAAGGGAAATATGATTAGATTATTTGTTTTAAATTTTACTAACATGTGTTGATTTCTAGTTGGGCTGGTTAAAATCATATGTGGAATGTTGTAACTTAACTAATATCTTTTATTTTTGGTGTATTCACGCTGATTAAGGCTGATGAACAGCTTAGAAAAAATCTTTTTTGGATAGGACTATTGAGCGAAAAGGGAGTTTCAACTTTACTGACTAGCTGGCTTCAGCATAATATCTGCGCACTACTCGGTTAGGATGGTGACTTCTCGTAAAGGTGTACTCTGTAGGGTTATGAAAGAAAATAATTTGTATTGTTAGTGAGTCTTGCTCATATTATGATATATAGTAATACTGGCCATTAGTTAAAATTCATAAATCACATCTGACTTTGTTGGATAGGTTTGTTTTAATAGGTCTTTTCTGTTAAATTAGCTTTTACTTTTTGTATTTTGCATTATAAATTTTTAATAAAGCCAAATACAACCTTTGAATAAAAAAAATATATATATAATATAATTTATAATATATTTATTTATTGAAAATTATTACGTATCACCACTAGTAGTCTGCTTCGGTATCACGTGATTTTATTTATTACGCATATTACATCTCTTTTTTCTTCATTTTTTTATAAGTATTTTAAGAACAGAATTTTTTTTATACTAAAAATTCTATTCGCCATATATTATCTGTCACATCCCTATTTTTTTCATAATTCTGGCCAGAATATTAAAATTACCATATTAGGATTTTGTAATACATAGAATATTCATTTTAGGCAATACCCATTCCACAAAAATTTTTTTCCTCATTTTTGGAAATTACTTTACCTGGAATTTTGTAACATTAATTTTCAAAAAAGGATATTTTTTATGCAGATCACTTAATTCTGGCCAGAATTATAAAATTACAATAAAATCACTGACATGATACTAGTGCTTATTACCAGTGGTGGTAAATAGTAAATCTTTTATTTATTTATTTATTTAATATTAGAACTGATTATAATTAATATAAAAAAAAAATTTTTTTTTTTTTATTTCAAAGATCGTGTTATATTTATTGTAAAATATTTGATTAAAAATATTACATATAATTTATATAACCCACCCAACTCAGCTAAATGTGATTCATAAAAAAAAAATAAATAAACTTTACTCGAAAAGTCAAAAATTACTAGTCTCAGATAAAAGAATTACCTATTTATTAAAAATTATAGTTAATCAATAAGAAATATGATTAAAATATCTATAATAATAAAAATTTAAATTTATTAACAGTCACCGGAAATGTCACATGCAGATCATTTTCATATTAAAATTATCTTGCATAACATCAATCGCATTACTTCATTTAGTAGTTAAACATTAAATTTTTTAATGTACTACACTTATACAAATTAAGAAATTGATAGATTATCATGTGTTCTATCAATTTCTATTCTTACTTTCCGATCTTGAATAATAAAATTTTTTTTTATAATATACGAAAAACTCTCCTTAAAAACACACTTTTTTCAAGATTGAAGTTGAGAAATAAAAAAATATGCAGTTTTAAAAGTAAAAATATATGTAATTTTACGAGTAGAAAAGTTTTTCTAAGCTTGTAATAGCGGTTATTCAGGTAGTTTTTGTATAAAACATGAAAAACTAAAAAAAAACACATTATTTTTAGATATACATAAATTTTTAGAACGAAATTTCATCACCTTGATCAAAGTAAAGTACCTTTTATTGCTTAAGTAAAGTTGTTTAGCAAAATCCAAAATACTTGGATCTTAAATTTTATAAATATAGGTATAATATTTGAAAAAAAACTCGCGTTTTTATAATGGAACTGACAACTAAATCTATTTTACATATTTAGAGCGTAATTTTGGTACATTGGCAAAATGAAATTGCTTACTGCGGCTTAAGTTATGTTGTTCAGAAGTGTCAAATATATTTATATTATAAATTTTTTAAGTATATAATAAACATTCATAGAGTAATATATATTTTACAAAACTGCACTAATTTTCAATTTCTAAATTTTTTTACATCTGTTTAGTGACTTCAGAGCGTAATTTCAATACTTTGATCAAAGTAAACTACATTTTGTTGCTTATGTAGAGTTGTTTAGGCAGGTTAGATCTATTCGTATCTTAAATTTTATAATACTATGATTAATATATATGGAGAAATTAACGTTTATATTTTCTCACTCATTTAGAAATTTTAGAGCATAATTTCAACACTTTGGTCAAAGTAAATTGCCTTTTATTGCTTAAGTAATATTGTTCAGGAAGGTCTAAATTACTTGTATATCAAGTTTTATAATGCGATGATTAATACTTATGGGGGAATTAGCATTTTTTGTAACGGTATTAATTTCTGATCTTTAATTTTTTATTATTTTAATAAAGAAAATAAACTATTTTTAAATAAAGATTCAAGTTAAATAATAAAGATTAAATGGAAATTTTTTTTTATAAAATCGTAAAGGCACTTAATAAGTTTATATTTTTGCTTTTAAATTAAAGTACTATATTATATAAATATAATACTATATTTGATCTGTATTTTTTCAATTTTAACTTAATTTAGGCCAAAATTACGAGGTTGGCCAGAATTAGCAAAATTTTGGCCAGAATTATGAATTATTGATCAGCAAATTTAACCAGACAATTAATTTTGGCCAACTTTAATTATATACATGCGCTATACATTTGAAGAGGATACTGTGCCACAAATTTTTTTTTGCTAACCTTAATAAAAAAAATTTGCCTTATTTTTTTGTGACATTTTCAGTAACTGTTAAACAAATAAATATTATTATTAAAATTATTAAGGTAAAATAATTAAAAACTAAAATATAAATAATTTAATTTAACTGTATTAAAAATTAATACATCTTAAATTTCTTTTGGATTGAGATTCATTTAATGTAAATTCTATTATATTGGAAATGTTATATATAAAAGATTTGGAATTATATATATCTTAAAAAATAGTATCAAAAATAAAGAAGCATTAATCTGATTTATTAAGATAAAAAGTACATAAATATAAGATAATGAAAATATAGATGATAGGTCAACTACTCCTATACCACCAGCTATAAATGGTAATAACTAAATAAATATTTATTCAAATGGTAAAATGTTTTGCTATGACTGTCGCAGCCTATAGATAAATATTTATCTAGACTGTCACCTGTGGTTGAGTAACTGCAGTGTAATTAACTCTGGAGATGTGATATAAAAATAGTATGACATATAGGAATATCCTATATAAATTTATGAACAAATTTGTTGCTAATAACTTGATTATTTAACACTTTTACAGAGAGTATAAATGAAATGAATAAATTGATATTAAAATATTACTATATGATATTAAAAATATTATTATTCAATTAATAAAAAAGATGATGAATATGATTATTCTTTATATAGATACCTTTATAACTTTTCTAACTTTCTTATTACTATGTTAAATAGATTTTTATTACTTAGAAATTTATGATAAGATAGAATGCATAGTATCAGCTTAGCCTATTATACCATCATAACAAATAATATTGCAAATAAAAATAAATTTTAATAATATACAAAGTAATACAAAAGGTCACATACTAATCATACCATTTGTTACGTTTTTATTCAAATCTCAAAAAAAGTTGTAAAAAAAAGTTAAAGAAAATGTAATAATATTAATTTTAACAATAAACATTAATTGAAAAAAATCCTTTTATTATTTCTTATAGCAAGTTACTTGAAAATACACCTTCTGAATTTAAAACAATCCATTTAAAATTATATTAGATTAGTTTTTTTCCTCCATATTTCTTAGTTAAAAATAATACAACTTCACTTATCAAGAATAAGAAAAATAATATAAGAAAAAAGAGAAAAATTGAAACTATAGTAAAGAATATAAATGCTAATTTAATTATCACTAGTTATTATTCTTTAAGTAAAAAACAGGTGTAATTATTAAATTTAATAGTTTATGATATACTAATCAAATGAAATAATTATATGCTTTTAGTATGTTTAAATATTTAAAATAAAATTATATCAATGAATACTAGGATATATAAAAAATACTTATCCGTAAGATTAAATTAATACTAAACTACTAGTACTTAAAATTTATAATGAAGAAGATTAAACTATTAGATTTGAAGGTATTTCAGTTCAATAATTTCTAGCATCTTAGAATCTTTTAAAAAGAAAATAATAAGAAAAATTCTAAGCTATTATTTATAATATACCAGTAAACATACAGTAACAAAAACCTTTTTTTTTTTTAATGATAGATCTTATTAATTTTTAATTGATAGTAATTTAAAATTCTTTAAAGTAATCAAAGAAGTTACTGAAATAAGAAAGTTAATCAATTACTTTACAATATAGAATCTTGTATCTATAAAAACAAGTAATCCTTAACTTTAAAATAAAATTAGTGTTTCTTGGTACAGATATTTTACTCTTAATTTTAGTTTTTAGAAATATCAAATTATTAGATTTGATAATGTAAATAAAAATTATTAATTAAATAATCCTATAAGCCTAATTTAATTTTTTTAGGAAATCAATAACAGAATAAAAAAACATATAAATAACAAGAATTTTGGTTTCTCTAATAAGAAGAACTCTTAGTAATAGAAGAAAAATTAGTTTATTAAACTGAATATGAAAGATATAATTGTAGAATTAAAGATTTTGTTAAAATAATTAATATAGTTTAATTAAAAAGTTTAATAATTGATTAATTTAGAAATCATTTAAATTAAATTATATTTTTTATTTAATTTAATTTTATTTCTAGAATTTTTTTTTTGATTTTCTTATTTTTTTTAAATTCTATTAATAAACTTCTTACTTTACTTTAGAAAGTAGGTTATTAGTACAGTAATTATGAAATATATTTATATATTTAGTATAATGAACAGATAGGCTTATTTATTTAAATTTATATTTTAGATCTAATATTTAATAAAACATTAAACACTTTCTTTAACTAAAAAAAAATATATAATAAAATTCTACATATTGCATCTAAATTTAATTTGATCAATTTAATATATTAGATATTTATTTGTTATTAAATCATATGATTATAAATTAATTCAAATTAAATTTATAATACTGATTAGAATTATCAATAATTAATAAACAAAATAATTGTTACTTATAATTAATTTAATAAAAATTTAATTACTTTAATTTTTCTAGAAATAATTAATAATAATCAATATTTATTTTATTAATTTTCAGAATCATAAAATATTAGATTTATATTATTCAAAATTATAATTCTAGTTAGTACTATAAATTCAACTAAAATTATTTAAGATAATTCAATATTTATATAATTAATAATAGAAAATTTTAGTTTCTAATAAAAATTTTATTAAAAATTGAAATTTAAAATATTGGAATTTTTAATTCAAATTGATTTTTATAATTTTTAAAATTTAAAAATTTGATTTTAATATTTCAAAAACTATTAAAATCAATCTGAAATTCATATTTTTAGATTTTAGATTTCAGAAAATACTAATACTATATATAATAAAATCATTTTATATTAAATTAAACCTATTAAAATTAAGAGTTTATTATATTTAATGATGATTGTATAATGATAAAATAATTTTTAATATATTCAATTTTTTTTATTTCAATTTTTTTAAATTAAATTTTTTTTTTTTTATAAAAACAGAAATCTAAATAAGCACTTATTATATATTACAGACTATAATACTCTGGATATTTTGCAAATTTCTGAGGGTTAACCTTATATCATCATGTTAATAACTCAAATTTTATGTTTAAAAAATTGTATAGTAATTAGAAAATTATTTTTACATAATATTTGGGTAAAATTAAATTTATTAAATAATAAAATCAATAGAAAATGGAATTTTTTGTCAGGTAAAAGAGGGAGTTTACTATGCATAAAGGATACTATGACTATAGATGCTACCCAAATTATTTTAAGTAAATTCTAAATTAATTGACAGTCATAATTCCCAAATTCCAAATGTACAAATTGCAAAATTTATATATGTAATTTGTAAATTAATTTGGATTTGTACATTTGGACTGCTATAATCCCAAATTATTTTGAATTTGGATAGCATCTATAACTATGATCCATAATATATGGCATTTATTTTAAAAATATTAAGTTTTTGAAATTAATAATTTATAAAAATATTTTAATATTTTTTTATTTATAAAGAATAGTTTTAATTATATAAATATATAATTATATTTAATAAAAAAAGAATTTAAATAAAATTTATTAAGTATATTTTAAATTTTAATAAAAAGAAAAAATTTTAGTAAATTTACTTAAAAAAAAAAATATTTTAATATTTTTTTTATTTATTATTTTTGTAAAAAATAATATAAAATTTTAGTATATAAATAAATTTTAATAAAATAAAAGAATTTTAGTAAAATTACTTAAAGAAAAAAAAAAATATTTTAATATTTCTTTATTCTTTATTTTTATAGAAAATGATATTAAAATTTTAAATTATAAGTATATTTCAATAAAAGGATTTTAATGAATTTACTTATAAATATTTTAATGTTTTTTTATTCCATCTTTTTGTAAGAAATAGTTTTAAAACTTTAAATATATAAGTATATTTTAATAAAAAAAAACTTTAATAAAATTTACTTAAAAAAATATATTTTTTTTTGTTTTATTTTATAAAAACTTAAAATACATTTATAAGGTTGCATGTTAATTATTTATAAATTATATTAGTATTATTCAAAGTCTTTTTAGAATAATTGTTAGACTTATTTTATAGATTTTATTAGATTTATAATAAAAATATGCTAATTAATGAGCTAAGTTATAAAAAACAGTTTTTTAATATATTATTTTTGTTAGATTTTTTGTAATAAGAGACTTATTAAGACAATTATTAAATTTAAATTTTCCATTAGAATTATTTATTAGACTTAAAAACTATATAAACATGCTAATTAATGAGCTAGCTCTTGCAGAAGCAATTCCTAATATATTTATTTTTTCATTAGACTTGTTAAACTTAATATATATAATCAAAAAAGTTGATATGAAAATTAATAACCTAGAGCTTTTAAAAGTTATTCTAATATAATAAAAAATTTTGATATAATTCTTAAAGCTCTAGAGTTCTTCTAGTTTAATAAAAATCAATATTAATTTTGAAGTTCTAGAACTTTTCTAATATGATAAAATTTTCAATATTTCAATCATATGCGCAGTGCACATGCCGCACATACACTGTACTTCCGGGCAAAATTACCACCATTCTGCTCAAAATTATTTGTTATAAATAGACAAAACAAGGGACATAGTAATATATTTTTATTTGTCTGATTATATCTTATATGTGCGTATAACCAAAGTCAGAAATTTTGTCATAAGCCTTTGTTTATATTGTGTATTTGGGGGCTGATTACAAAAGATGAAAGAAAACCTAGTCGTATCATACACGATGTTACTATACAGTATGAAGAGCTTTAAGAATTTCCTTATTGAGTACATTTAGTGTAAATGGGAATTAAGCCTTTTAACCATATGACCCTATAATATGTAATGTAACGGCAATTACCGTGGTTAATTACGTAATGTATTTATGAGAATATTTATTTATTTTTTTTTTTACATATTTTGTACAAAATAACACTACTTATTTTTTAAAAAACAAGTATTATGTTGTAATAAAAAAACTTATAAAGTTATTCTATAATCCTTTTCTCGATATAACCTTCTAAATAACACTGTATGCCCTCCCATATATCTTTTTTTTTAAAAAATATCTATATATTTATCCTGAATCACTCAAAATCCATTTTAAATTTAAAGGATAAAATGAACTTGTCTTGGTAACTACAGAAGAGACAGCAGGAGAAAAATAATCTTGTTGATGAGATAATTCCAAGTTAGGAGAATAATTAGAATATAAAGATGAAGGTATGGTTGTTGGTAAAATCCACATTTGTTTATCGACAGATTTATCACCAGATGAACGTTTATCTATTACTGTCGTGTTCGTATTCGTTGTCGTTATATTTTGTTCATTTATTGGTTCACAAAAGCAAAGATCACCTTCTCTTGTTTCACAAAATATTGGATCTCTAATTGCATCAACATTTTCTAATGGGGGTAACATTGGTACACCACAAGAAATTTGAGGAGGTTGATTGATTAATCTATGTTGATCATTGAATGTTAAGGTATTTGTTGCAAATGGCGGTAGACACCGTGATTGCTGATCACAACAACTGGTATTTAAATTATCATTAACATTATTAACATTATTACTATTATCATTAAAAGAATTTCCATTATCATTATGAACAATATTATGCGTCCTAATATTTTCATCAGTAACTGCGGGGACCATCTGAAGATCACTAACACCGTTACAAATATTTATTCTTTCTTCAATATCAACTTGTTCTTCCAATAATGCAACTCTTTCTTTTAAATTTTCAAGTTCATTTCTTGCAACTTTCAATAATTCTTCAAACTTTGTAGCTTTAGTTTCCAAACTACGAATATAAGTTTCTCTTCGTTGACGAAAGGCCCGTTGATTATTTAAATTTTGAATATGCTTTTTCTATTGAAATGGAAGATTTGTCACTGTAGTTCATTTTTTCGTAATAAATTATTGATAAAAAAAAAAAAAACTTACGGTCGTAGGCATTGAAGATAAAGGCTTGCGTCCACGTTTATTTTGTGGTTTATTCGTCGTTTGTTGTTGAGTTGCGTTGTCAGTTTGTTGCGCTGGTGATGATTTTAAAAGTACACATAAAATATTATTTTTTTTTTTGTTTTTTTGTTTTTAAAAAAAAAAATACATATCGTTTAAAATGCAAATTAATTTTTACCATTTGGAATGATAGGATTCGTTGAAGTGGATGATGATGTCCAAGATGGAGTTGATAAAGAAGGAAGTCTAGGGATAGGTAACTTTGGAGGTTGTGAAGCAGAAGCGAATAATGGTTGACTAGATACATTCATTTTTGAAAGATAAAAGGATGCTGAAGATTTCATATATGTTTAGAAAAAAAAATGATTGTAAGAAAAAAAAAAATTTTTTTTTGAAAAAAAAAATTAAATTTTTTTGTACAATGAAAAGAAGTCAATCGAATTTATTTATAAAGTAATCGAATGCACTATTGGTTTGGTTATCAGAGCACATAAAATTTTGTGTATAAAAAAAATTTTTTTTTAAAAAAAAAAGAAAAGATGAAAAGGAAAAAAAAAAAAAAATAACGTAAAATATATATATATGAAAATCGATGTTTAAGCAAAAGAGAATTAAAATCATTTCTAGGGTATTTATGTTTTATCTCACCTTACAAAAAACGAACAGTTGTTGAAATTTATGAAATGAAATGCTTATCTGTTTGAAACAAAAATAGCTCTCAAGCTGTTTTATTGTGCAACTTGAAGGAGTTGATCTTTGTTTACATATGACCAACTATCTAATCGAACTTGACTTATTATGGACTTCAACAAACGCCATTAATGGGTGTGTCACGTAACCTTTGAACCTAACTAATTTATAATCAGATATCACGACTTAAGAAGGAAGAGGGAAAAAAAAAAGAAAAAGGAGATAAACTTTTTTGACATTATCGTCATATTTAAACTTATATTCTAACAACAATAATAGACAATGTAAGATTAAAATTAAGTAAGATTTTGAAAAAGAAATTAATTTTTAATAATATTTTGCGTGGCTCCTGAGAAATCTGTAAGTTGATTATCATTTCCTTTTAATACCATCACGGGACGTCATGCGATTACTGATTATAGAATAATGCATTTCATTTTATGAATGTAAATTGGCAATTCAATCCAAATTTTTGGTACCTTAACTGTATAGATATCAGTAATTTTAAACGTGAGTTTAATTATTTATGGTACAATTTTCTTTTTAATATAAATATTTATGGTTACGCAGGCAGGATACCTTCACGTAATAAAAATTTCTTCCGTCCGAAAATTTGTAATTTATAGCGATATATGGTAAGAATAGGAAAAATGTTTTTTTTAGTAATTCAGCCAATATTTAAAATTCATTGCGCAATCTAACAGTCATTCTAACATAGAAATTCTAAATAATTATTACTCACTAGATTTGTTGGAAGTATTTCTTTCAACTAAAATAATTATATTTATCAATCGAACATATATTATTTCAGTTGTTTTACTATAAAGTTGGACTTTATCATTTAATAATTGTACTTAGGATTCTATTCACTTGTAATCTTGATTTTCATTTTCATTTGACATTTCATTTGTTATGATGTCTGGAACACAAACAAACTCAATACATATTGTAGAACAATCAAATCCTGAAAAGGTCATATTTTTTTTTTCTTTTTTTAAGCTTGACGTAAACGTTATTCCTTAACTCAAATATAAATTTTTAAAAGTAATTTGCAAATTTAATTTTCATGTTACGCAAAATCATTGCTGCAACAACCCCTAATGTTTTATACTTTATGTTACACCTAAGGGGTTTGTTTGTTATCTTCCGTCACATGCGATTTCCTCATCGTATATCAATCAATAAATGTTCTTTGGCATTTATGTAGGTAAATTATTTCGTACAAGTCTTTCTTTACCATATGTCGGGGCCCAGTGATATAATATTTAGAGTTATGCAAAAATTTTAGGTTACACGTCATATAAAGAAATGATTGGTTGCACATTTCACGTGATTAAATATCGGTAGACACAATAATTGAATGATTAGATTATTATGATTATTACTATTATTTCCTCTCTTCTTAAAGGGTTAATATTTTAAATGATTATATCATAAAGTAAATGAAATATCTGTTAAAATGAACTTATTTACTATATAAAACCAGCTTTTTTCTCTTTCTGTTGTTTAAATATTTCTATTTTTAAACTAGTTTTATATTATAATTTAGTTTTATTTAGTATTTTAAATATACAATCCATTTATAATTATCTATGCAAAAATTATTAAAAATAGGATGTATTTATATTCTTAAATTTCTAAAACTTTTATTACTAATTAAACTTTTATTATAAAAATTATTTTTTACCTTTATTAAAATAAATTCAGTAATAGCAATTTTTATATATTTAAAATTATAAATAACTGGCTATTTTAATTTGTAATTTTTAGTGTTTAACAATAACTTTTATTTAATGATACAGCCAAACCAAAACCTAGATAATTATAATAAAGATCATATTTTACTATATTTTTAACTTTTAATATAAAGTTAATATTATTATTTTCTATAAAAAAATGATTAGCATTTGAGATATAACTTATTATATAAGCAAAATTTGACCAAAAAAATATATGTTTTCTTACCATTAATATATATAAAAATATAAAATATTATATTAAAATTATTGTATTATTAAGTTATAACTAAATAATTTTTCTATTACTACAAAATATAAATATATCCGTTTATTTGTATTACAACTAAACATTTATCCTATAAATCTATAGCTTAGTAATATATGTATTTATTCATATTATAGTGATTCATAGTATATTGTTTATCTATACAAATAAACTTGTAAATATAAATTAGTGTTTTGCATATGCAATTCAAAATGACTTATATAAACTCATAAAAATTAGTATATTACAAACTTTATCATATAAAAAATTAAAAACTTAACTCAATTCATAAGGAATACTAATACAAATACAGAAGAGTATAATTTAACATAGATATAAATAATAAGAATACTTATTAATAAATATTACTTTTTAAATTATAACATTATAGATAATAATAAGATTGCTTGCCAAAACTGCTAAAATTGCTAAAATTAGGTTTTGGTAAATATCTAAAAATGCTAAAATATTAAAATTATTAAAACCTCTAAAATTGTTTTAGCATTTTAGCTAATATTATTATCTAAAATTATGTAATTTCAAAATTATTTAAAACTAAAATATAATAGAACTAGTTTAGAAATTTAAATTTTAATAATAGTAAAGATTATTAAAAATAATTATATAGAATATATATTATATATATATAAATTTTTAGGGATTTCTGAATTTATGAAATTATTTTGTATTTTAAAAATATTTTTTTATAATAGTTATTTAATCACTTTATTTATTTATATATAAATATTAAAAAAAAAAAAAAAAAATTATTATATATTTTTTTTTTATATTTAAAGATGTTAGCATTGCATATTTATTTAGAAATGAGAGAAAACATTGCTGTCACATTCAAAAATTTAAAAACATACATCTAAAGCTCAAAAGAGCCACATTCTTGCCAAGCATCTATACTAAAGGTATAAAGGAATCAAAAAACAAAAAAGAAAAATTGTAAAGTATGATGACTGTCTAAACAAAAAATTAATTAGTAACTACAAAGCTATATCCTATGGCTAATTTTCTATTGCTAGCATATTATCTACATAAACTAATTAGTTACTCTAATAGCCGCTTGATTTCCAACTTGTTCTTCGTATTAGATTATTTGCTATTAGACGTGCATGAGCCTTTATCATGGTTCTGACTGCTGGCAGATTTGGTCGAGAGTTCATTGTCATTTGATTTAAGATTGTAGTGTCTGCGTAGCCTAAGAAAAACTTTGTTTGATCCAATCACTACTCTAGAGCAGAAGTTTGACTTGTTAGAAAAGGACTTCAGTTGTCCTTTTTCTGAGAAGGAGATTTGAGTTTGGATGAGCTGTAGGAGGGCGGGAAGTGAAAGCATCAAGCTAAATTAACGTCCTTTCACTACTGCTGATGGGAAATCCTGTGGGAAAGCACATCCCATGTTGCAAAATATCTGATGAGCATGCGAAACCTGTTCTGCTCTTTAACAATTCTAAAAGATTTTAAATTGCTAGATGTTAAAAATTGACTTAAAGCACCATTGGAAAATAACGATTCATAAGTCATATCCTCTGAAATATTTGGTATAATGTCCTGAAACTTCTCACGCTGCTTTCTTTTAGAAAGGCTTCAGACAGTCAGAAACTATCAGACAGAAAGAGTTCTAAGGGATACAGTCCAATCGTTATTATTGTAAGCTTTAAGGCAATTATGATTAGAAATCAATCAAACTTTTACAGTTAAATATTTCTTTTGCATACAGATGCTAACTGATATCCCTTTTTGCCAACTATTTAGATTTGAAAGGAGCTCATAATTTGACCATTTAGCTAGAATATCGTATACTATCAGGTCCAAAAGGAGCTGTGATTCTTCTTGCTCAGGCTGGTATCCTGTAATAATGAGGTTATTTGTTCCTGTGAAGCCATTTTGTAGTTTAATCCTCTTCTTTGAACCTGCCAGGTCCTTATCATCCTTTGAGGCTTAGTGGGTTGGAAGGATGACCGAACTGGTTTTCTTCAGTTCTATGAACTTTAAGATGTGATTAACAAGAGTAGAATCAAGGGACACAGATAAAGAAGGTGACAAGTTGTTTTCATGTAGGAAGGTGATTTTTTCAGCAGCTTTAGCTTGTTTCTTCAACTTTTCTTCTGATTCTTAGTCAGCACCTTGGTTCAGGAGTCTTGTTGTTCCACAGAAATGGGAGGACTAGGAGGAAATTGCATGCTTTTGGCAACAGTTGATTGGTGTGGTGCATCCATATTCATTTCCATTTTGGGAGAATCATCAAGTGGATCTATGCATACCGATTTTTCTTTGTTTGTCACAGCCTTGATTTTCAATTGGTGCACTTTGTTGATCACATCCATCTGCTTTTCCATTTCACGTGATACTTGGTCGAGAGTTGGAAAAATGACAGTATCCAAGAAGGTAGCAGTGAAAAGGTAGCATATAGTTCCTAAAATATTAACTGCTACTATTTATTGTGTAGAAGCTTTGGGTTTAGACTGTAAAAAACCTAAGTCTATTCAGTAGTTAGAGAAGTTGTTGAATAGCTCAGCTGCTTCAGCTGTGACCACAGTTATGCCTTCACAGAGATGAGAGAATTGAAGAAGTAGGTCGTGTAAAAGGGTTTTAATTTGGTGTTTAACTGTATCAGACATCTCTTTCTTAGTCATTTGGAGGTGCAAGAAGTCCATTTCTGCCATATAAAGGTGGGATTACTTAGTGAGAAAAGGAAAACTTTGCAATAAAATAAAGAGGCTTAATTTTTTCCATTTGGGCTAAATGATCAGCAGGAAGAGTTCTCCTATTTTTCTTTTTGAATATAAAAATTATTATATTTAATTATTAATTCTATTATAATTAAAGCTCTGCATGAGCCGGCTCAAGTCAAGCTACAGTCTGGCTTAGCTTGGCTTGAAAAAAAATTCTGGCTTGAGCCAAAATAAGTCAAGCTACAAAAAATCTTGGCTCAACTTATTCAAGCCAAACTGAGGTATGAAAAATTCTGGCTTAAGCCAAGTTGAGCTTAAGCTGGCTCAAGCTGGCTCAAGCTTTATTATCAAAAAAAAAAGCTGAAACTAGGCGTTTTATATGTAAAGTTACAAAAAAAAACACCGGAACTAATGGTCCCAGTTTTTCTATTCATAAAATTGAAAAAAAATGCTAGAACTAATGGTCCTGGCAGGATCCCGAATAATATTAATATAACTCACATACAGGTTTGCGTAGAGTTTATATGAAATTACTTTTTAAACCTACAAATTGAGTTTGCGTAGATCGGTCAATTTGGGAGTAACTCACATATTATGTTTGCGTAGAGTTTATAATAGATATACGTGGATTTATTTTTAAAAAATACTAATTTCAGTAAATTAAATTACTCGGTATTTACCAAAATTTATTTTATTTTATTTATTTTTTCACTTTTTTTCAGTATTTTATATCAAATTTATTTATTTTTATTATTCTTTTTCAGTTTTTAATACCTTAATTCCAAAAATCCAGTCGTGTTTTTCGCCTGGCAACACTACAAAAAATAAAAAAAAATAATTAATTAGTTAAAAAAAAGAACAACGAAAGACACCTCACCTACCCTCCCTTACCTTAATTCCAAAAGTCTGGTCGTGCTTTTTGTTTGGCAACACTACAAAAAATAAAAAAAAAAATAATTAATTAGTTAAAAAAAAAACAACGAAAGACACCTCATCCATCCTCCTTTACCTTAATTCCAAAAGTCTGGTCGTGCTTTTCATCTGGCAACACTACAAAAAGTAAAAAAAAAGTTAATACTTAATTAATTAAAAAAAAACAACGAACCACTTCCCCCAACCCTCCCTTACCTTAATTCCAAAAGTCCGGTTATGCCTTTTGTCTGGTAACACTACAAAAAATAAAAATAAAAAATAATTAATTAATTAGTTAAAAAAAACACCGAAAAACACTTCCCATCCTCCCTTACCTTAATTCCAAAAGTCCAGTTGTGCCTTTCGTCTGACAACACTACAAAAAATAAAAATAAAAAATAATTAATTAATTAGTTAAAAAAAAATAATGAAACATCTCCCCCAACCCCTCCCTTACCTTAATTTTAAAAGTCTGGTCATGCCTTTCATCTGGCAATACCACAAAAAAATAAAAAAAAAATAATTAATTAATTAGTTAAAAAAAACACTGAAAAACACTTCCCCACCCTCCCTTACCTTAATTCCAAAAGTCTGGTCGTATTTTTCGTCTGGCAACACTACAAAAAGTAAAAAAAAAGTTAATACTTAATTAATTAAAAAAAATAACGAAACACCTCCCCCAACCCCTCCCTTACCTTAATTCCAAAAGTTCAGTCGTGCTTTTCATCTGGCAACACTACAAAAAATAAAAATAAAAAATAAATAATTAATTAGTTAAAAAAAACACCGAAAATACTTCTCACCCTTCCTTACCTTAATTCCAAAAGTCTGGTCATGCTTTTCGTCTGGCAACACCACAAAAATAAACTAATAAATGATTAAAAAAAAGATAGGATATTTGGATTATCTGATTAGATCGGCAAGTCACATAACCTTGCCTTTATACCGAATAATTTGTTATAGCATTAACGGCATTTTGTATTATAAAATCATAAAAAAAATGCCAGAACTATTGGTACTGGTGTTTTTTATTCATAAATTGCAAAAAGTGCTGGAACAAATAGTTCTAGCATTTTTTATATATAAATTTGCAAAAAAAAACACCAGAACTATTAGTACCGGCATTTTTTACATATAAATTGTAAAAAATTGCCAAACTTGATCTGGCTCATGAGCTGGCTTGAACTTTTCAAGTCAAGCCCACTGCCAGCTTGAGTTTATCAAACTAAGCCTAATATCTGACTCAAGCTTTTTCAAGCTGGCTTGTGAGCCACCAAGCCAATTTAATCATGGCTTGGCTTGGCTCAGCTTAAAAAGCTTGAGCCAGCTTGCAAGCTGGCTTAGCTCATGCGGAGCTTTAATTATAATAATATATTTATTAATTAATCTGAATGATATATAAAAATCTGCTCTTAATACTACATAATAAATATACTAATGAAAGTAATTTATCTAATTTTTGAAATATATACATATTTAAATGATTTCATTTTTTAAATTAAAATATTTTTTATTATTAAATCAGCTTCATCAGAAAATATTCTTTTAATAAGTATACTGATATCTAAAATTAAAATAATATTTGTTAATAATTATCAATAATAATAAAAACAGTATATTAAAAAATTGTATTTATCTGAAATAGCTAAAAAATCTTCTACTATAATAGAAAGATATGCTTCATATATCTGTAATAAATTTAGTTATTACTTATTCATATTAATTAATTATACATTATAAAAAATTTTATAAATATATACTTACTTTTCATCCTTACAATAGATTTATTTTAAAATTAATAACAGATTTTTAAAGTTATTCTTTAAATTCATTTTCTTTAAAAGAATTATTATTTTTTTAAATATGCTAAAAAAATTATTTTGATCATATTCTTAAATTGATGAATTATTAGTAGTTATAAAATTATTTTAATAATAATCATTATAAATATTTTTAACTAGAACAATATCAATGTATTCTTAGTTACATTATTATTGCTGATAATATCATTTTAATTTTATATATAAGTCAAATATTATAAAATTATAAATATAGATATAAATTAATAATAGTGAATAATTTAATTATAAAAAATATATATATATAAAATTTTATACTTATTATAACTGAATATACTATATATATATGATTTATTTGTTTTTGCATAATAAGTTTTAAGTTTTTTGTATTTTTTTTACTATGATAATTTATTATATTTTAGAAATTAAATAATATTCTTTATATTGTTTATTAAGAAGTTTTTCTAAATAATCTAGCAAAATATTATATATAGGAATTGTGTAATAAATTATAATTTTGATATTTCTTTGATTATTTTATAAAAAATATAAATTATAAAAATTTAAATTATAGGTTTATATTTAAATGATTAAATTATAATAAAATTTAATAAAAGATAATTTTATCTTAAATATATCAGTAAGTTAAAAATATGTAAAAAAATTATGTTTATACATAAAACTGAAATTGGTTAATTTAACTTCTGAAATGGTTGAAATGGTCAAAATGACTTCAACCTGAACCTCTCTAAAAGTCAAAATGGCCAAAATTACATTATAGTCATGTGATTTTTATTATAGTAAACAAAAATATTAAATTCAAAGTTAATGATCTCTGCATTCAGTAATTTGATTTTATAATCTTTACACAATTGGATTCAGCTCATCAAGAGGATTCCAATGATATATATTGCATATTTGTAGTATCAATATTGACAGAGTTATTCATATTTAAAATTTAGTATTAAATTATAATTATAAAAATCACATGACTATACCATAATTTTAACTATTTTGACTTTAATTTTGATTTTTGAACTTCCCAAGTTAAAATATTTTGTTATATATAATTATATTATTTAGCATATATACTGATCAACATTAGATTGTGCTGTTTTATATAAGCAATACAGAATAATATACTGAAATACTAATATTAGTTTTTTTTTTTTTTTAAAGGCGTTGGAGCCGCACTCTGTTTTATTAAGTAAAATGAGGGTACATTAACATACCACTAAAATACAAATAACGTTGCTTCAAGCCACAAAGGACCTGTCTTACCATCTGCCTGAAACATTAACTACTAATATAAAGGAATAAAAGAAACGAAAAAGAAAAAAGGAATATTGGAGAAAATAATCTACTCTAAAACAACTAACCAGCTAGGAATAACCATCCCATCTATGACTAACTTTCTGTTTCTAGTATGCTAGCAACATAAACTAATGAGCTGTTCCAGCAAGTGCTTGATTTCCACCTTGTTAAGATTACCCAGGTGCCCATTGCCAGACTTACGCAATTCCTTGTTCGTATTAGAAGAAGTTGAATATCCTGAGGGTTTCTGAGACTGCGTGAGATTAAGCGAGTTAGTATTATTTTCATGATTGTTATTGTTACGTAACTTGCGTGATCCAAGAGGCGTGCGATTTGATCCAGTCACGACCGGAGAGGAGCCCGCCTTCTTGTGAGGAGAAAAGTTTGAGCCTGAGCCTGTAGTCTTAGACTGTCGTCTTGACGAACGGAAGGATGGAGTGGAATGTTTGCACCAAGCTAATTCTGACTGCTTCCATATTTGATTCTTGGCTAACTTACGGGACAACGCATCCCATGTTGCGAAGTAACCGATGAGAGTCCTAGTACCATCCTGTTCTTGAATTATTTTGAATGATTGTAGATTGCTTTCATTGATGAAGGGGCCTGAAGTGCCTTCGGGGAATAGTGATTCAATCGTCATATCCTCAGGGATATTTGTGATTGCCGCCTGAAATTTTTCGCGTTGCTTTCGTTCTGAAAGAGACTAAGCTGCCGGGAACCATCGTACAGGAAGAGAGCTGAGGGAAACCGACCAGTCACCATTATTATATGCCTTAAGACAATTATAAGTGGGTGTGAGTCTGACCCTTGCTGTTTGGTATTTCTTTTGCACTCGCGTGCTGACAGACACCACTTTTCCCTATTTATTAAATTCGCTGAGGAGTTGATAATTTGTCCATTTGGCTGGAATATCATAAACCACTAGGTCCAGGATGAGGTTCTTGTCATTCTCCTCAGTTTGGTAACCAGTGATAATAAGGTTGTTGTCTCCTGTACTACTCTCATTTTTGCGTTTATTCGTTGTAAGCGAAGCGATCTTATTATCACTTTTATCGCTACGCTTGGCAGAGGCAGATGGCTGAGGCGGGGGTTTTGAGAGTATGGGCTTTTGACTATCAAGGGTAGAGTCAGGTGATGCAGTCGAAGAGTTGAGTGAGGCAGCTTCCTGTAGGAATTTAACTTTTTCTGCACGCTTCTCTTGTTTCTTCAGCTTTTTTTTCTGATTCTTAGTCAAAACCGGTTTCCAGGAGTTAGTACTTGTTTCAGAGAAAGCAGGAGGTGGATCAGCCGTCGAAGACGTTGATTGGTGCGAGGGATCCATATCCATGGCCAAATCCAGTAAATCTGCATGATCTTCAGGCGTTAGCGCCGTGCCAGTATTAGTCAACTGATCTGTCAACAGGTCAATTTCTGATTGATGCCTTAATGTTTGTGCCGCGAGTACCTCCTCCACCTCGAGTGCAATTTTGTCGTAGGTAGGGAAGACGAGCTGTTTAAGAAGGATAGAGAAAAACCAGTTGGCCAAAGTGGTTATGACCATAGAAGCAACCACTTGTTATTGGAAAGCTTTAGGCTTGACTTTTGCTAAGCCTGGGTCGAGTCGATAGCTGGGTACTTTGTCAAAAACTTCAGCCGCTCCAGCCATGATTACCGTTAGGCCTTCGCAAAGTTGAGGACATAGAGGTAGAATAGTTTGAAAAATATCACCAAGGTGTTTCTTAAAAGAGTTTGAAGTCGCTTCCTTAATAGTTTTTACGTCATTTGCGTCCATTTTCATGAAAAAAGGTGGATTATTATTAGAGGAAAGTTCACAACAACTTTCAAAAAATTTTGGGCTGAGTGATCAGCGGGAAGAGATTGATTCTTTATTATATTGAAATACTAATATTAGTTAATACATAAAATTATATATTTATTAGATCAATATTTATATCAATACAGTCAACTCTCTCTAAGCGCACCCCCTTAGGACTGGGTATAAATATGCACTTATAGAGGGTGTGCATTTACAAAATTTAATATGATGGATTAAAAAAATATACTTTATTATTTACAGTATTATATTATCATTTACTTTATTACATTTAAGAATATTATTGAGATACATTATACTAAAATTAATTATACTAAAATTAATTATACTGCACTAAAATTATTATTATTAAAATACTGATTTATGGTGGTTTGCTACATTGAATTTTTCTGTTTCTTTTTAACAAATTTTTCAAGCAAATTCACTAATTTTAATTCCTCATACGCGTTTTTTTGCTGAAGTAAAAACGTATTTACTTTTTTCAAGCTTTTTAATGCTATATTAAAGCTAATAACTTCCTCTTCAATACTATCATCTACTTCATCTAAATCATTATCAGTGTTATTCTCATTTGATTTCTTCTTAAAATTGTTTACAATTTCTGCAATAATTTCATCATCATCATGAATCTTACTTACAATATTCTCTTCGGAAATAGTAAGATACTCTTCTAATTCCATCATATCAAGAAAATTAAGAGTATTAAAAGTATTGGTAAGCTCATCAAACACATTACGATCATCTAAAGAAAATCTGGATCAACATTAGTATCGATAGAAAGGATTTTTGTATAATGCCAGCAATTGTAAATAGTTTTAGCTGTAACATTATTCTAACCTTGAATAATATATTGAATTGCTTGCAGTACACTTATTTTTAAATCTTGTACATGCTCACCAGCTTCAACTTGTTCCAACATCTAGCTAAAATTATGATGTTAAATTAATAAAATAAATAAAATAAAATGAATTTTATAACTTACTGAATATGAAAGTAGCGGTAATGTTTCTTAAAAGACATGATAATTTCAGAATCCATCGGCTGGATCTTTGAAGTTGTATTTGGAGGTAAAAAATAAACTTCAACATGTGGGAAAACCAGACCTTGTAGCTTATGACTTGAGCAATTGTTAAGCAATAATAAAACACGTTGACTCCCATGCTTCTGGGTAATCTGATAATCAAATTCTTGAAGCTACTCTTGAAAAAGAGTTATAATCATTCAAGCCTTATTATTGTTTTAATACTTCATTGGCAGATTATTAATATTTACATTTTTGAAATATTGCGGCTTGGCAAATTTTCCAATTATCAGAGGATCCAGTTTGTGTGAGCCATCAGCATTTGCATATAAAGCAATTGAGAGATGTTCCTTATTTTTTTTCGTCTGGAAATACGTTTTGTGACTAGTATTTGATCTGGTTCTAGTCTATAAAAATAAAAATAATGTTAATCTTTCTTAATTTAATTATCAATATAAAATATTAAACAAAATTTAAAATATTACTGGTAAAAAAGTCCTGTTTTATCCATATTATAAATTCTTTCAAGAGGATAGCTTGCACATTTACTACGCAACAGTGGCAAAGCTTCATCAATAGCGGTTTGATCAGAAGATGCTGCTTCTCCATGAAGTTTTTTCTGACGAATTCTGTTTCTTTTTTTAAATCCTTGAAGCCAGCTAGAGGAAAATTGTAATGTATCCTCAGGAACTCCTAGCTCACTTGCTAGCAATTTTGCTTTTTCAATCAGTATTGCATCACTTAGAATTGTTTGATGTTGATATCTTAACACAAACTCTTTAAGTGCAAATTCAAGTTCTGGACACATAACAGACCTATGACGTTTTTGTTCTGGGTTAGTTACTTCAGTGCTAAGTCATTTGTTTTTAGTTTGTAAGATTCGTGTAATAGTAGATTTGTCAACTCTAACCCCCCATTTTTGCTTCACCCAATCTATATATTGTTTCTGAGTTAATGATCTGTTATTATTAGCATAAACATAGAGCTCATGCTTTTGGGAATAAGTTAGAATAACTGGCTTTTTCTTAGGAACTATATCATATATTTTATACATCACAAACCGCAGCGAGATAAAACTGCAGCGTAAAAGATATACGTGCAGTAAAATTACGCAATGTTTATTTAACAAAAGATCATGTTGCACCATTTTTACCCCTTAATTTATACAAAAATTTATTGGTGAATCAAAGACTTAAATCACGTAAGTGCATTTATGAAATATACCTTAATATAGACAGATTGGAAAATTTACTGCACGGTGTTAATAAAAAGTGTGCACTTAGCTACTAAGTCCTAAGCTCGGGACTGAACTTGGAAGTGTACTTAAAGATGGAGTGTACTTATAGAGAGTGCACTTAGGGAGAGTTGACTGTACTTAAATTTATAAATAATAACACATTTTTTTATATTAAATTTTATTTTATATATTAATTAAATGTATTTTTACATTAATTTACTTTATCATTAGAATCATCTATTTTATTTTATCATATTTTTATATTTTTAAAAGTTTAAATTAAATTTTTATAAATTAAAAAAAAATAATAATAAATTTTGACTAAAATTAAGATTAATTACTTATTAAAATTAAAATTTTAGTATCTATTATTTAAAGAAATAAATTATAAAAAATATTTTTAATTACTTACTAAAATTTTATATTTAGACTAATATTAAATTAAAGATATTCCATATATTTAAAATTTTAATACTTGTTAAAAAAATTATTTATTAAAAAAATAATAAAGTTTTCCAATAAAACTTATTAAAATTCTTAATTTCTAATTGATATTTTAAAAAACTTACAAAAAAAAATAAAAAAAAATTAACATTTTTCTATTAAAATAAAAAAAATTATCATTAAAATTTAATACAAAAAAGAATTCAATACTGAATATTTATTTAAAAAAAGAAAAAAAAAAATATTAATAAATATTTCATTAAAAAATAAATTAAAGAAAGAATTAACTAAAAAAGGCTATTTACCAAGTTAAATCTAAAATAAGTTTAAAATAAATAAAACATTTCATTAAAAAAATAATAATCTATAAAAAAAAAATAAAAAAAATATTAATTAAAAATGTTTTTAACAGATTTTTACTAAGATTTATATTTATGATAAATATTAGATACTATCTAAAAAAAAAAAAAGGTAAAACATTAATAAGATTTTGTTTGTTATATTGAGATAAATAATAAAAAAAAAAAGAAATAATCTAATGAAATTTAATGCATTTAAAATTAAAGAATATGTTATTTAAAAAAAAAAAAAAAATAAAATATTAGAAATATTTCATTATAAGAATAAAAGCAAAAAAAATTTAAT
Organism: Rhizophagus clarus; assembly: GCA_015698045.1. Taxonomy (NCBI): domain Eukaryota; kingdom Fungi; phylum Glomeromycota; class Glomeromycetes; order Glomerales; family Glomeraceae; genus Rhizophagus; species Rhizophagus clarus. The sequence goes on from BLAL01000220.1 coordinate 68,218, forward strand.
ATAATAGATTTTTTTTTACATATTTAAGAACCAGAAAAATAAATATCTAAAAAAAAGGAAATATAAATGGCTATTTTATTATTTTATTAAATTAAATAATTAAAATATCCAATCATCTAAATATCCAAATAACAAAACTATTTATAATAAAAAAAAAGACATTAAAAATATTATTAAAATAAAAATAAATTTTTATAAATAAAATTTATGAAAATTTACATATTTAAAGAAATCTGTTGAAAAAGCTATTTCTTTGTTTTTCTTTAATTATTAAAATCAGGTTTAAAATAATAATCATTTAAAAGTACTTATTAACCTAAAAATTTATTAAAGATATCAATTTTTTAATAAAACTTTTTTTTTAAAAAAAAAAAATAATTAAAAAATCTTATTTTCAATTTTTATGCATTTTATGGTCATTTAAAAAAAAAATAAAATATTAATAAGCATTTTATTAAAAAAAAATGGATTTAAATAAAAATACTCAAGTTTTTACTAAAATTACTAGACAAAATCTTTACATTTTGGATTTATTTAAAAAAAAGTGAATAAAATATTTTATAATAAGAAAAATATTAAAAATAAATAAAATATGTGCAATTTCTTATTTTTTTAAATTTATTTAAAGAAAAAAAAATATTTAAAATTTTTTTCTATCATTCTTAAGAAATTTAAGAATAAAAGACTTACCAAAATATTGTATTTACTATAAAGATTAAAAGAATATCTAAAAAAAACTGAATATAAAAGAAAGAAAAATGTAAAAAAACAAAAAAAGTGTAAAATAAAAAAAAGTAAAGAAGTAGGAAATAGGAAAAAATAAAAAAATGAAAAATAAGTAAAGTAAAAAAAAGATTATCAGATCTGACAATTTGACTGTATAGTTAATAATTAATATATTTATTTTGTAATATACATGATTTTCAATTTTAAATTTTTTTAATAATAAAAATTATAATATACTAAATAAAATTAAATACTATTTTATAAACTAAAACAGGATATTTTACAATATTTAGCAATACGTTGAAATACTAATTTTTAAGTTTCTGACATATTTTGGTATTTAACATAATTTATTTATGACTCCATTCTTTTGATAAAATTAAAAAATCTTTTAATTTACTTTTGATCATTATTATATCATAAAATGAGTATAAAATGGCTATATAATTATATTTGTATTTAAAATTATTTTCATATTATAGAATTACATAATTTTATAATTCTGTAATTAATAAGTAATTTATTAGGAAAGATCTGAATTCTGTATTTAATTTCAGATTTTATATTTAATTTCATATTATGAAAATATTTGACCAGAATTAATTTAAATTTTGATTAAATTATATTTAAAAATTTAATAAACCATAACTTTATAACAGGATTTTGAACAATATATATATAGATCAAATGAAAATTTCAAAATTTACTATGATCAATAAGTCACTTTTTTAAGTTTTAGTATATATTTTAGTATTATGAACATATTATTCTATTAGATTTTTATATTAAAAATGAGATTTAAGATTACATTAATTAAAAAATCTTATTCAATATTATAAAGAGGTATGAATTTTAATAATAAGTCTTCTTAACTAAATATTTTTTAATATTCATTATATTAAAATTAAAAATATTATAATGTAATTAATAATATTTAATAAAAATTCTAAATATTTTTAGTATATATCATATTTGGATTAAAGTTGCCTGCAGAAACTTAATAGACCAATGTTAAAATATTAAAACTAAAATACATCAAAATACTATCAATATCAAAATACTAAAATAGTTTTAATATGTCAAAATTGTTAAAATGTCAAAACTGTCAAAATTATATAAAATTGCTAAAATAGTTTTAATATGTCAAAATTGCTAAAATAATTTTGATATATTGAAATTGTCAAAACTAAACATCATAAGTCTAAACAATCCTAAATAATTGAAACTTATTTTTTCATTAAAATAATAGAAAAATAAAAAATGTTTTGTAATATTTTTATTAAAGATAATTAAAACTATTATAAAATAGTTTTTTTGTTAATAAAAAATAAAAAAATATTGTGAAATATTTTTATTTTTAATTTTTAAACAAAAAAAACTGGTATGAAATAATTTTTTTTGTTAAGCTAAAATAAATAAAACTTATTGTAAAATAGTTTTTTTGTTTAAAAATTAAAAAATAAAAAATGATTTGCAATGTTTTTTATTAAAGCAATTAAAAACTGTTATAAATAGTTTCTTTCATTTTAAAATTAAAAATAAAAAATGTTTCACAATATTTTTTATTAAAGTAATTAAAAACTGTTGTTAAACAATTTCTTTTATCTTAAAAAATAAAAAATAAAAAATATTTTACAATATTTTTTTATTAAATAATTGAAAACTATTGCAAAATGATTTTTTTTTTGTTAAGTTAAAATATAATATTTTTTATTAAAATGAATAAAACCTGTTATAAAATGATTTCTTTTGTTTTAAAATTAAAAAATAAAAAACATTTTGCAATATTTTTTATTAAAATAAATGTAATCTATTGTAAAACAGTTTCTTTTGTTTTTTGAAATTAAAGTAAAAAAGGACTGAAATGGTATTTTTTATTATTTTTTTTAATTAATTAAATTATTAATTTTTTTTCTTTTTTGTAATGTTACTAAATAAAAAACATAACTGGACTTTTAAAATTAAGGTAAGAGAGAACTGGAAAAAACATTATTATTATTTTCTTTAAATAATTTCCTATTTTTATTTTTATAAGAATGCTAAATAAAATATAAATAGTAGATAAGTATCATGTAGATGGAGTTAACTCTAATATATATGCAAATACAAAGCTAATAAATTTGATAATATAATTTAATATACAGTCAACTCTCTCTATAGTCACACATTTGGGACAGGCTATATTTGGTAACTATGATGAGATGTGACTATAAGTAATAAAATCTTATAATTAAATCAGTAATTTTGATTAGAATTATAAATTGTAATAATTTTAGTTAAATATTCATATCATAGTAATTTTGTCAATTTTATTCCAATTATTATGAATTTATAGCCATTAGATTCCTCTTGATGAGACGATTCCAACGAGCCTAAGATCATTAAAATCTGATCACTAGAACCCGTAATAATTAAAATACAGTTAAAATATTTAATGTTATGCAAATTTTACATATAAAAAATGCTGATCTGGTCTTTAAAATCGAATTTCTCGGTCAATATTAATCCAATCATTATAAAATTATTATCATTAGCTTCCTCTCGATGAGACGATTCTAATAAGCCCTAGATCATTAAAATCCAATTACTAGAGCCCATAATAATTAAATACAATCAAAATATTTAATGTTATACAAATTTTATATATAAAAAATGCCGATCTGATCTTTAAAATTGAATTTCTCGGTCAATATTAATCCAATCGTTATAAAATTATTACCATTGGCTTCTTCTCAATGATTAAAATGCAGTCAAAATATTTAATGTTACACATATATAAAATGCCAATTTGGTCTTTAAAATCGAATTTTTTGGTCAATATTAATCCAATCATTATAAAATTACTACCATCTGATTCCTTTCAATGAGATGAACCTAATGAGCTAAAGATTATTGAAATCTGATCATTAGATCATAGAATAATTATATTTTAATAAATATCTTTTTATAATCACATATATATAAAATTTTTAAAAAAAGATGTGATAGTGACTATAGGTAATTTGTGACTATAAATGATAGTTTTTATATATGAAAATTTGGAACACTTAACTAAGGTGACTATATAGGGTAATGTAACTATAATGAAGGTGACTATAAAGGGAGTTGACTGTATTGATATTATTAGAATGATTTGTTAATTGGTAAATAATTAGACCAGTCTATGATTGGAAGTACTTATAATTAGTTAAAAGTGATTATATGGGCTTTCATCAGTTAAAAAGGGAAAAATCGCCCTTTTAATCAATTTTGAGATTTTTGGTTCATGTGATGTAAATCAATAATGTGCTTTGTTTTCACTTAATATGGTTGACCGGAAAGCATAATAAATTTTTGAGATAATATCAAAAAACTAAAATATGTTATAAAGATGATCATTTGATTATTTAACGATTATTGACTTATTTGAAAATTGTACGACAGGAAAATGAAATATATTAGTCACATGATCTGGATAAAAGTTTAGCCACCAATTCTCCCTCTTTTTAACTGACGCATGAAAACGAAATGTCCTTTCTCAAAAATAAGTTTTTTCCATTTTTTTCAAAATAATGAAAATACAGATTTCCTCTCTTTTAACTGATAAAAACCCATATATGTAATAAGACCCTGAGTAATATATATAGGGATAACAAGAAATTTTGTGTAGTCACATATTATTTTTGTCATAGTTAGAGATTAGATATATGTAAAATTAATGATATTTATTAGAAATGTCATATTTTTCATTTGCTTAATTTTAATAAAATTTTTGGAAGGTCATATGTTATAATTGCTTATTTTTTGGATAAATTAATATATTTAATATCAAAATAAATGAGATCATTATACTATTTAAAAATTTATTACGTAACTACTAAAAATAATAGAAAAAAATTCATTTATGTTGTTACATAAGATTTTATAAATTAAATTATTCTAGTATAATCTATATAAATGGAAAAAGTTAGGAAATTTATAGGGTAATCTTGAATATTGTAATACCTGGAATTAAGATTTAAGACAAATCTGGAAAGTAATAGATTTAGAAAAAGATAGAAAAATTAAAGATTATAAAAAGAAGGGAATTTGGATTAAGTGAGGGAAGAAGTTTATGCGTTAAACTTAAATTACAGTTAACTGTTATTTGTATTTATTAATAAAGACAATTAGGTTGTATGCGTTACAACTGAAAACTTTATTAATAATCCGATCATAAATTATAAATGATAATAAAAGTATTAGCCTTCAGACTATAAATAAACTTTGCTCTTTAAAGTTAAACTTGTTTGTTATTCCAGATCACATGTAACTTTTCAGTCAGTTGCATTTGCTGGGTAACAATTTGGTATGAGTTGGGTGGACTACAACATTTAACCGCATAGTAATAAATTGTTCCTATATATATATCTGAACTTCTCCCTGATTGTTATAATCTATTACACCCTAAATAATAAGCAAGACATCTTACTATTAATCCTTAGAGTTGCCACTCAACTAAAGCAAAACATAAAGACCCAAGTGTTCTTACTAATAGTGTTATTTTGATATTATCCAATAGCCTCATCCCAGAATTCAGATAAGAAGGTCCCTGTAAAAAGGCCTGATGAAACTACTTCTTTTATCACCAACCAGACTAAAGGAAAGAGTCCAGATACTGCTGATGCAAATATCGTCCCTAACTTGACTCTGAGAACTCTTAACGCGAATAAAAGGTATATTAACCAGGTTAAGAGTCACCATCAGCAGCACTAACAACATAACATTAACCAGACCGTCTTACCAGAAGAAATAATCAAACAATACCCTGATCCTACTTGTAAGGTACATCAGGAAATTTTTTTAGGGGATATATATCGATGGATAGGTCACATGATATATATCGATAATAATCGGACTCATCGAGTAGTATCGATGTGGGTAAATGATGACAAATTATCAGAATTTAACTAAAATGACAAATATCGATAGAGATGTATATTGATGGAAAGGTCACATGATATCTATCGATAATAATCGGACTCGTCGAGTAGTATCGATACGGAAAAGATGATTACTTATCGGAATTAAGCCTAAACGATAAAAGTCGAGAAAATTTCATACAATAAAAATCAAGAAAATTCAAACGATAAATATTGAAAATATTCATTGCGATTACTAATGTAAATTTATTTATTTATTTATAATAATAAAATTCATAATAAAATTCATAATGATAATAATTATAATTAATTATAAAATATTAGTATGCCACCTTAAAATAAAACATCACTTTCCAACCTATGAATAATTGCTAATCATCATAAAACAAGTCGTCATGCAACGTCATTAATGTATCATCACCTCTGAGAATTACATCTGTTTCCTCCTCCTCTTCAAAAGAGCCTGTTTTCGGGATTTCTGGAACTTCTTCCCTCAATATCTCCTGCGCGTCATGTATAGTAAAACCTCCTTTTTTTTCGAATAAATCCTAATAAAGTATTAATTCGAATTTTATCTAACTGAATAGATTTCAAATTATATAAATTGGTTTAAATAACAGCCACATACCTTAAATTTCTGATATCGTCGTTCTAGAGGTTTTTTCCCACACTCTACGTCGGGGTAGCTAAGATTCAATACTATATCGCATATCGCTGACGTATAAATATAGATATTCTGAAATGACTCGTCGGTATTAGATATTGCAGGAAATGCGAGTTTTGTTATATTTTCGATTACATTATCGTTATCATCATATAACTTATTATAACACTCTTTAACTTGTGGTAAATTTTTCCAGCTCGTTATATCTTGCGGGCTTTTTCGTTTATTACCACTTATTGATTGTAGACCGAATTCCTTAAAAATAGCGCTTTTCACTGCTGCAATGTGTACTCTTCTCATATCTTTCATTTTTCGCATGAGCTATAAAAGAAAATAAAAAATCCATAATGATAATTGAAAAATTTAAATTAAACACAACAGTTATGATTACGATTATTAATGATAATCACCATAGAATGATGGCGTCCTGAAAATGCGTTCGTCCACTCTCTATAGCCTACTTCACGAAGATAATCAGGATGATGTTGATTTAGCCAATTTTCGAGCTCCAACTTAAAATTTTCAAAGGTAGGCCACATATTGTCCAGAAAGGATTTATTGCACACCGAGTTATAACCTTCCTATATTAGTGTGTGATAATAAATAATTGCAATTATGTTGTGATTTGGTGATGGATGGTATAAGAGAGAATAGCACCAGGTTTTCGTTAGAAACTTACATTGAAGACCTTTTCGCTTAGGTCAATTTTTTTCTTTTTCTCATTTTGCAACTTAATCTGGTTCTGGATCCATCTGACTTTCTCGAGCGTCTCTTTATGTAATTCATATAGAGCTCGTATTTGCCTACCTTGTTTTATAAGCATGTCCTCGCAACTTTTTCTGCTTTTAGGAGGTTGGACATTGATCTCTGGTGTTTCTTCTACAGTTGTAGTTGACGAGCTTCTTCCATGCTCAACAGCTGGCGTGGTCGGCCTACTGCGCCGTACATTTTCTCTATTTGTTTCCGGTACAAGCGTTTCAGAATTTTCATCGCCAGCTGACGTTAATGTATTAACCCAGTAAATTGTATTAGGTGTAATAGATGTAAACTGAAATGAAATGTCGACAATTTTCGAGTCTGGAAATTATCACTTACTTTACTTTGATTGTCTGCCGTATGTTTTGAGTTGTTTAGAAATATATTCCTTTATCCTTCGAGTGTTATCTAAAAAATAAATGATTGATTATGAAAGGTTTATTAACATAATATCTAACAAATCATAATAAATATATATGGATCATTACCTTCTGCTAGTGGTGTAGTTTGCGAAGATTCTGCTACTACTTCCATTTCTTCTTGATCACTATCTGATCCCTGGTTACTAGTATCTGATTTTTTGGCTGTCTCTTTAGCTTGTGAACTAATAGTATCTGATTCTTTAGCAGGCTCTTTAGCTTGCGAAGTATCTTTCCGCTTTACAATTTTTCTTGGGCCTTCTTGTTCATTATTATATTCGTTATTTGATTCCTGAGACTGTTTATCTTTGTTAGCTCTAGTGGAATATTTTCGTTTTTTTGGCATTTTTTTAAAAAAGGTTTGAAACAAATTAATAAAAAAAGAAAGATATAAATGGTTAGACTAAAGAAGAGCGAAGAAAAATTTAGTATAAAGTGGAAAAAGGAGCGAACGAAAAAGGATTGAAGAAGAAGCAGATGAAAAAGGATTGAAGAAGAAGCGGACGAAAAAGGATTGAAGAAGAAGTAGATGAAAAAGGATTGAAGAAGAAGCGGATGAAAAAGGATTGAAGAAGATTTGAATGTAAAATCAGAAATAAAAAAAGTTTAAAAAAAAGGTTGGAAAAGTATCCTATATATAAACTTTTCTAAAGTTTGATAAACTATTTAGATCAGTAAAACTCAATGTGATGCGTAAATAATTATAATGCATACTAATTAAATTATTATAGCGACGCGTTATTAATTGTAATGCATAATTAAAATATTATAACGATGCATATTAATTAATTGTACTCAAAATTAAATGGATTAAACAAGGGATAACGACGCATATTAGTTAATTGTACTCTAAAATTAAATAAATTCGAGGGATAACAATGTATATTAGTTAATTGTAAATAAATTCGAGGGATAACAATGCATATTAATTATTTGTAAATAAATTCGAGGAATATGGTAACAATGCACATTAGTTAACTGAAAATATCCAATCATAGTAGTAAATAGTATCGATCTCTTTCAATTACTCAAAATTAAATAAATTATTTGAAAATTTAACAATACAAAACAATATAATTAATCGAGATATAACGATGCATATTTAATTGTTGTACTCAAAAATTAAATAGATCAACAATACAATTAAGAAAAGTCTAAAAATATCTGTATTGTTTACTAATAAAACTGATCGTCGTCTACTACTAGTAAAGCTGAAATAATGAAATATATATATTACATCGTTTTTTGGTTTTGTTCAGGCAATAAATTCCGTTTTTACTAGTTTTGTTCAGGCAACAAATTCACTTTCATAAAATTTGGTTCCGTTCACTATCGCTAAAATCACTCAAAATGACCTATAAATGTTCATATTGTTCATGTACTTTTTCGTCAACTTATGCATTAAACTGACATATTTCAGACAAGCATCAATATATTGACGAAGATGAAAAAGTAACCTTTCAATCAAACATGCCACACGAAGAACCTGATCTCTGGGATGATGATGATAAAGAAGTATCAAAAGTGCCATATCATGAAGAATCCGGTCTCTGGGATGATGATCTTTCAATAAAAGATGACGAATCTGAATCAAAAATAACATTAGAACAACCCGTAGAATCTCATGAAAATTTACAAATTTCTGAAGAGTCGGATGAGGAAAGTGGGGAATTTGATGACAACGATGAGTCAGATGAGGAAAGTGGTGAATTTGATGACGACAATAATGAGGATAATGAAGTTGACTTAACATACTCGTTATCTATTGATGCTGAAGATTTTTGTGGGACCACACTAGATGATGCAATAAGAGACAAAACACATCCACCTAACACTGAATGGCCGAACGACATTTATCGTGAATTCATGGAAATTGTTATGGAATATCAATTATCTAATTCTTGCGGTGATAGGATAATTAAGTTAATCAATAAAAGCAGACAAGAGGCCGAAAAAAACCCATTACCAATAAATACTAAGAAAGGTCGTAGATTTCTTGATGTTAACGAATTTCCTTATATAAAATTCAAAAAAGTCCTTATCACGAAATTCCAGGATAAAGATTATTCTTTTTATTATCAACCGATAATTCATGGAATTAAAGTTCTGCTTCTTCAATCCGAAATGAATGAAGAATTTGTTTTTAAGTATAAAAATCACAATACATTGATTAAGACTTATGGTGAACAATTCGAAAGTAATTGGTGGTATATCACGGAAAATAAAATTCCTGTCGATAACAAATTATTATTGATAATAATCTACGCTGATTTCACAACTTGTGATCATCTGGGCAAAACTTCTGAACATCCTATATATATTTCACTCGGAAATATACCAAATTGGCAGCGAAATAAACCTAACGCTAAAGTACTTGTTAGTTATTTGCCAAAATTGAAAGCAAAAGATAATACTACAAGGAATTCTGAGTCTTTCCGAAGATTACAGAGACTCGTTTTTCAGAGATGTCTCTGAATATTATTATCGCCGATAATGAATCAAAATGACATGTATTTAGTTGTTCAAAATAAAATACATCCATTTACACCAAAATTATCGGTTATCCTTGCTGATATGGCGGAAGCAGGAGCATTTACCGCAACATATCTTCCATCAACTTCTAAACGACCATGTTATTATTGCTTGATAAATAACAAAGATCTTAATAATATGGCATTATCTCATATTGATTTACGAACTCCAGAAAAGATGAAACTAGCTATTAGTGAGAATCAAGCAAGTGAATTTTCGATTCATAAGGAGTTTAATTATTTTTGGGATTTTGACGATTTTAATATTTATGAGGTGACTGCTCCAGATCGTATGCATTTACTCGACCTTGGAGTAACAAAGTATCTCATAGAATTTACTCATGAATTGTTACACCAAAAGGTCAGCAATAGAGCAGTAAAAGATATGGACCACAGATTGTGCGCAATCTCACGATATCCAGGCTTAATAATATTAAAAAACGGATTGGAAAATATATCTAAATTTACTGCCAATGATTATCGTAATATAATGAAAGTGATTATTTTCGTTATAGATAATTTATACGATGATTATAAAGAAGGTGAAATACCATGTAAGAGACTGTGCAACATTTTTCATAAATATTTGGTAATGTATATAAAGTTGCGTCAGGAGTCATTTACGGATACCGAGTTAACAGAATTAGAGGTAAATATCGATTATTAATTCTAAACCAAATTTTTAATTAGTATTTAATTTCAGTTTTTTAAAAATTTATTACTACTATTACTAGACGTTAATAACTGAATTCTGTCAAGAATTTGTAACGATATTTGCCGAATATTCTCCAAGTCGCTGTAAAATACCTAAACTTCACGTGCTTCGTTATCATGTAATTCCGTCAATTTGACTTTATGGTTCGATGAATGGGATGTCAACAGAAACATATGAAACTGTGCATAAGAAGAGCGTTAAAACTCCATATCGAATGACAAATAAAAGAAATTATGTTCCACAAATGTTAACTACGGTAATGTTATATGGGGTCTTTGCAATAGAAAGGTACGAAACTCAAAAAAATTTTTAAATTTACTTTATATGTTAATTATGTTTTTTTTACTAAAATAAGTGTAAATTTAATATTAATTAAATTTTTATTTTTTTTTGAGTTTCGTACCTTTCTATTGCAAAGACCCCATATGATCTGTTTCGTCATAATCTATTTTAATCGATTAATTTAAATTTGATATGATAGGTGCGACGTCAATATTTAGCCTTGAAACAAAAAAAACCTACGATAAGGAGATCTAGTGGATTTCGAAATCTTTTATAGGAGTTCAAATTTACTGAAATTGAAACAACAGTTTCTAAAATAAAACAAGACACCGATATCCATCATCTGTATAAAGAAGGGTTTGATAACCTTCATGCAGGTTTTGAAGAGTTTTTGACGGAAAATGAGTTAGAATATGATTATGAATCTGGGCATTTTAAAATATATTCTAGTGTAGCTGTTGAATCAACTGATATTATCCGAACAGCAGGAACCTTTTATGGTAATGAATGGTTCAGTGATGTAGTAGTCTCTTCTGAAGAAACTGCGTGGTATGGAAAGGTATGATATGCTTAAAATTTTTTATTAAGATTTTTGTCATGATGACATGTTATTAACTGAATTAAATTTAGGCACTTTTATTATTGGAATTTTCTGCAAAAGGTTTAAAAGAGCCAGTAAATCTTGCTTTGTTACGATGGTATGAAGAAGTACAAGAAGAAGAGATCATATACGACTGTCCAAGATTATGGCTAACTGATCAATATACATGTGTTTACTTAGATTCGGTTGATATGTCAGTTCACATTATACCAAGAAATAACTGTGAAAATGAATATTTTGTTAATACGTATATTTTTTAAGGTGTAAAATAAAATTAGATTAATATTCTTAGTATTCATTTGTATATGAGTGCGTTTTATGATTTATTAATGAAACAATAAATAATGGATTTAACTTGATTATTTTTGATAATTGTCAATATCGCAAATCATCGTTGAGATTATTTTCGATAACTGTCAATATCGCAAATTATCAGTGCGATTATTTTTGATAACTGTCAATATCGCAAATTATCAGTGCGATTATTTTCGATAATTGTCAATATCGCAAATCATCGTTGAGATTATTTTCGATAATTGTCAATATCGCAAATCATCGTTGAGATTATTTTTGATAATTGTCAATATCAATATCGCAAATCATCGTTGAGATTATTTTCGATAATTGTCAATATCGCAAATTATCGTTGAGATTATTTTCGATGATTGTTAATATCGCAAATTATCGTTGAGATTATTTTCGATGATTGTCAATATCGCAAATCATCGTTGAGATTATTTTCGATAATTGTCAATATCGCAAATTATCAGTGCGATTATTTTTGATAACTGTCGACATCGCAAATTATCAGTGCAATTATTTTCGATAATTGCCAACATCGCAAATCATCATCAAGATTATTTTCGATAATTGTCAATATCACAAATTATCAGTACGATTATTTTAGAAAAAGTTAAATATCGTTGTATAATTGTGAGATAATTATCGAATATTATCACATTATGTTGACCATCGATTTATAAATACGATATTTATCGATAAAGTGATAATTATCGATGTATATCTTCTGAAAAAATTTCCTGATGTATGCTATCTAGAACCTAAGAAGAACATGTTATCAGTCAAATTTCGTAATTTTTAGTTTGACTGGTTCCAATCTCTATACAGCGTCAGTCACTATAATAGTCACACAATATATTTCTTTGATGAAGCAGTAAAAGAGAAAGATCAAGTTAAAAGAATAAATCTGTTGCAACATATGGTTTTTACCATTCGATATAAAAACATGCCAGCCGAAGATTTAGAGAATATTGTGGCTGACATTGCTCAAACATAGAACACGACCGCAGGATTTGTTTGTATGGAAAGATTAATCAAACAACCTAGTGATCCGAATAATGATGATGATGATCAGAATAATAATAACGATGAGGAGGTAGTTAATTGCTATGATCAGAGCAGAATAAATGAGAATGATGATGACTCCAATGATGATGTACTAAGGATACCTGATAGTTATGAACCAACCCAAGAAATTCCAAAATTAATTGAATCAAAGCAGGAAAGACTTGACCAAAACTTACAACATTTCAAGTTGACAACGCTAGAAAGTAGTATAAATGATACTCACAGAAACATCGTTAAAACTGAATCATTAGAGATGAAATCAGCCTCTAATTCACCTGTTCTGAAATTATCCTTTAACAACGTCTACATTCCAGTAACAAACATAAATACGCATGCAACTATCATACCAGAATATTCTTTCAGAACATTTTCTTGGAAAGATAAAACAACGAATGCTGGTATCAGACATGCGAATGCTCAATATGTTAACCAAATAGGCGTCCTTTTTAATAACAAAATAAATGAATTAGAAGATAATAAAATCAAAGGAGGATACAACTTAATTATTAATGACACCTTATTCGAACAAGTAGAAGAAGGAGACTTCAGACCAATAAATTTTAACAACACTCTTCCTTTGTATAGCACGATCATTACCAATCTGAGAATATCTACTGCTAAAATCGCTAAACCAGATGTTACAATCAGGAATCTGACTATTGGCAATATAAATTTAGGAGGTAGTAGTTCAGGTTTTAGTAAAATACAAGGAACTACTCAAGTAAAATTCAAATTACCAGTTAAAAAGAGTATACCAACTGGTAGTTTCAGCACAACATAGCCGTTTTTAGGTATAAATCTGGCTTTTGCTACCAATCTGAATATTGTAGCAGTTCCTTTAAGTGGTGGTAATCTTCATAACATCACTACTTCGAATGTATTATTGCAAAATACGCAACCTGCTTATCTTATTACTCAACCAGCACCTACAGATAACGCAGATTTACTTACTCAATTGCTACAAGGATTTAATCAAATCCTCTCTGCCAACTAACACCACTCGTTACCTATCCCAAATATTTGAAAGGAATCTAGGTTGGTGGATTTTTCCAAGTTTAAAGGAGGGAACCAAGACCCTATAGAATAGTTGAAAGCATTTGATAGGGCATGTAAGGCAAATTGTATCAGTATGGATAGACGAATGGATGTGGTGCCCTCCTATTTGAAAGGAATAGCTTTAATGTGGTTCAATACTGTGAGAGCTTGTGAATGGGAAAATTCTCTAAATAGAAATCAATCTTTTACACACCTCTTTGAAGCACAATTTTGTAACCCATTTAAAATGTCTCAGTGGAAACACCAATTCAGTAATAGGAAGCAAAGAGCTGGAGTAACTATAGATGAGTACACTTCAGCTATGGAAGAACTATGGAAACGAATAGATCCAAAGAGAAAAAGAACAGAGTTAGACTAAATATCAGAATATGTAAAAGGGCTAAGACCTAAGTTTATAGTGCCTGTGCAATCTGCAATGCCACAAACTGTAAAGGAAGCCATTAACAAAACTAAGGCTACTAAAACTGCCTTTTCAATGAGGACAGATTTATCTGCATATTTCTTAATCCCTGGATACCTCCCTAATCTGTATGGTGCCGCTATACCAGCCCAAGTAGTGCATATGGCTTTTGTTTCGCAAAATTTGTCTATCCCTAGTGTTGTGACAGATAGTATAGAAGAAATTATTGAAAGAAAGTTGAAGGAACAAATAGAAAGAGTACTAAATAGAAATAATTATAATAATAGTTATAACAACAGTAGTAACAATAACATAAGACGAAATAATAGGGATAAGGAGTGTTACAACTGTAATAAAAAGGGGCACATTGCTCGAGAATGTTAGAATAAAAATAAAGTCCAATCAAACAGGCCGAATAATAGAGGAAATAACTAAAATAATAACAATAATAGTAATGTTAACCATTATAATTACCAATCCATCAATCGACAAGATAACAATCAGCTGAACCAAGCAAGAGGAGATTACAACAATAGTTCAGCCCAATCATTAAACTAAAGAGTGTACCTCCTGAGGGTGAGAGTACACCTATTAAAAATCCCTCTTTGATAAAAGAAAAAGACCAGAGTTTTTTTATCAGTTATGATATTTCCAACCTTAATAATAATAATTATAATAATGATAAATTAATTAATGATGAAAGTTTTGATCAAGATTATAATAAAAATCTGAAAGTTACTAATGCAAATAAGCTTGAACAATGTGCTACTATAAAAATAATGGGAACTTCAAATAACCCAATCACTAAAGGAGAGATAGATAACTGGAACAAATTCTTAGAGAAAATTGCTACTACCCAGGATTCAGAAAATAAAAAACAACTAAATAGCCAAATAGATTATAATACAAAGGATGTAAAAGATGCTTTATTTGGTGAAGCTGTAGTATTTAAAGAACAAATAAATGTGATTATTGATTCTGGATCAAAGGGGAGTGTTATTTTAAAGCAGTTTTTAGACCGTAAATAACAGGATATTGATAGCCCAGCACATTTCAGATTAATTGATATACAAGGAAATCATACTTGCCCATTAGGAATAAAGCACAACATGCAAGTAAATATTGAAGGTTATGATGTTGGAATAGATATGGTTGTGACTGAATCTAAGGATTATAATATTGTCTTAGATAATGATTGGATTAGTAAAGTCTGCGCCACCTTGGATTATAATAATGGACTTTTAACTATACTTACACCACAAGGAATAGTTACTACCGCCGTAACATGTTGGGATAACATTAAAAACTTGTTACAATTTCATCCAATTCCACAAGTATCAATTGAGAATCCAAGTGAATTAGAGTTAGAAGGGAAAGATGAAAATGTGGAATTGCAAATTTTCTTTTTTAATGTACAACAAACCTCAAATATTACTCAAATAGAAGGAGATATATATCCAAATGAATGTTTACAATATTGGATAAAGAAGTTCAGAAGTAATGATCAAAAACAGTGGAAAGGACCAGGAAAGTGTTAGTGTAAAAAGAAATTAAAAAAACAGCAACAATATAAAGTCTGTTACAAACGATGGGAGGATTGTGCCTTGTACTCCATAATTAGTCCTACAGATGATCCTTTCTATAAAGTGCAACTTAAACAAGATGATGTGTTACTATATATAATATCAGAGAAATCAATTGCTATCAGAGAAATTAATAATACACAAAAGGAGAAATTGACAATCTTACTACAAAAATATGCACATCTTTTTGCCACTAAAAAGGAAGAGTTAGGTCATACTAATATTGTAAAACATTCTATTTATACTGAAAATATTCCTCTCATACGTCAAAAATTTTATAGGACTTCTTAAAAAGAGCAGGAGTAGGGCTCTGATCAGTTTAGTTTGGTACGGTTTTTGCAAAAACTGATACTGAATTGAATTGATCAGTATCGGTATTAGTGATTATTGAAACTGATCAGTTTCAGTAATTATCAATACTGATACTGGTCAGTAATTATCGAAAACTGAACTGAATTACTGATAAGTTATGTATTAAAAAAAAGATGCAAAGCCGTTTAATTGACAAAAAAATGATGTTTTGCAATATATTTTTTTATTAGAATGATAAAAACAGTGCGAAATGTTGTAAAAAAATGTTTCGCAATTTTTTTTATTAATTTTGCAAAAAGACGTTGCGAAATGCTATAAAAAACGTTATCATTGATTACGCAAAAAAAAGTTGCGAAATGTAAAATCATTTCACAATGTTGTAAAAAAATGTTTTTTATTAATTTCGCAAATATCATAAAAAAACGTTTCACAACATTTTTTTTATAACTTTTATATTACAATTGTGAAAAAATTAATGTAGCTTAGCAGTATGTATTACAATAACGAGTGTGATAATTTCAAATAATTCATTTTTTTATTAATTTTCCAATCACAATTTTTTTTCACTTTGTTTATTTGCAATTTGAATGTGTGGTATTGCTACATTAAAACAATAAAAATGTTTTTTATTAAAGCTATAAAAACGTTCTTTTTTTTCATTAAATTGATTAAGAAAAACTGTTTAGTTCAGTTCATAATAATTAATAATACATCAATAAAAGGAATATACGTAAATGCATTACGCAAATTATGTATTATAATATTTTACAATTTTTTTGATTCTTTTTTTTTTAAGAAACATACTAAATATTTATTTACAATCTTTATGTCAAAACTACAAATAACGAAATTCATATAATAAAATTGGGTCAAAATTGACGGAAAAAATAAAAAACTAATAAACCCAATTAAAAATTTCAAAAAAAAAATTTACGTGTGTTACATATATGTTCTGTGTTAAAATTTAATCTAAAACACCTGAACGAAACCAATGTTTTAGACACATAACTGCACGTACGGTTTCAGAAGCAAAACTTGCTCTATCATATGTTATTACATCGGCAGCGCTTAAAAAAATACGTTCAGAGGGGGCACTTGTTGCTACCAAATAAAATATTAATATTTTTTTACATTAATAAATATTATTGAATAGTGAAATAAAAACAAATTAATAACCTGGAATCCCAAGGTAGTCTCTAGCCATATTCGATAAATTTGGGTATTCTTCTTCATGTCGCTATGATTAAAAAATTGTTACAAATATTTAATTAAATAAATACTCTTTAAAATAATAAACTTACTTTCCACCAATTTAAAATATCACACAAAGCTTGTGCTCGATCAGCCTTGAGATAACGATCAAATTCACTTACTGATTCAATACGACGCCATTTGGAAATATATGAAACAAAATCCTCATCTGAAGAATTATATTCTATATTAGTATTTTGAGTTTTTTGAGGCGCATATAATGTCTTATAGAGTTCAGATACCTATTAAATTGGTATACAATATGTATTAAATGAAAAATTATAATATAATCTAAATAAAACAAATAAAACTCACATTTTTTTTTGTTTTATCGATCCATTTTCTTTCCCATTCATTATCTTTCATATATTCTATTTTAAGACGTAGGTCTAAAACTATAACAAAATATAAAAAAAAATTTATTAAAATTATTAAAATTAAATCAACTTAATAATAACTTACTCAAAGATACTGCATATAAAGTTGAATCAGTTTTATTATAATAAGTTTTAAGCTTATTAATGGCATTGGTTGCCGCTTCCTATTAAAAAATAAATTTAAATTACATATAATGTAAAATTATTAAAATATTAAATAAAAATTCAATTTACTTTGCCATTTTCAAATCGATTTAGAGTATCACAAAAATCTTCTAATTTATTTAATAAAATATTATATATAGGAATTACGTATGATATTGTTGGATATGTTTCTTCACAAATTTGCTTTGTTGCTTTGGCAAAACACTAAAAAAAAAAAAAAAAATCAAAACTATAGAAATATATAATTACATGCATAATATTAAAATTTAACCTTTAATAACTCTTCTATTTTTAATAAATGAACCCATTCTTCTTCATTGATAGTAAATGGACGAAGGGTTGGATCACTATTACTTAATGTATTAAGAGACTAAAAAAAAAATATAATTATTTTTAATAAATTATTAAAATAAATAATCTTGAGCTTTCTTGCCCTTACAAGTATGTCATATATGGAATTCCACCTAGTACAAACATCTAGCATAACATTAAGATTTGGAACATTTGCAGCTTTATATTGAGCTTTGAATTTATTTTCTTGTTGAGGTGATGCTTTTATTTTTTTTACAAGAGTACGAAGCTAAAAGGTAACATAATTTTTAATAAATTTATTAGTTAAATAACAGTAATAACCATAAAAAAAATATTTACCTTACGTATTAAACTACCAACTTCTTCATCTGATGTTTCATCATTTTCTACAGCTTTAAGTGTAGTAAGGGCTTGTTGTGCAGCTAAATTAATTACATGAGCCAAGCATCTAACATGCTTATCATCACTGTTAAAATAAATATATTTTTGAGAAAGATCATCTTCAACAGCTTTGAGAAATGTGACATTATTACTTGCATTATCTGTTGTCACCCCAAGGATCTATATAAAATTTTTTTTAAATTAATTTTTTTTTTAAATTATCATAGTATTATTTATAAAAAACTAACCTTTGATTCAATTTCAAAATTTTTCAAACTTTTTAAAAAAGCTTCCTTAATATTAGCTTCTGAGTGTGGCCCTTCAAGCTTAATAAAATCTAAAAGGATACTTTTTAATTCCCAACTTTCAGTAACCCAATGGGCTGTTATTCCTAAAAAGGAATAATTATTTGATGAAGTCCAAGCGTCTATTGTAAAAGAAATTTTACTAGATGTATTCTACAAAATTAAAATAATAAATGGTAAAATCAATTAATAAAAATATTATTATTAAAAAATATTAATATACCTGTAAAATTAAAGCAATTTTTTTATGATTATCTTCATAAAATGTCATAATATAATTTTTGACAGTATCTGCAGATGAAATGAATGCATCTTTGCATAAAAAATAAATAATGTTACAAAAATCTTCAGATTCAACACACGTAAAAGGAAGATCATCTTTTACAATCCATCGAATAAGGAATTTTTTAAAAGAATCTTTATTATATATCTAAATATGAATATTAATAAATACATGAGTTTATAAATTTATAAATTAAAAATATTCATATATTCAATATACAAAATTATTTATCATTACAATCCACAAATCAAATATTTATTTTAAAAAGAAAAGAACATTATACTTACAATTGCTTCAGAATTATTAATAGTTTCACGTATTGTAAGTTGCTTTTTTTCTTTTTCTTTAATTAACTCATGTTTACTTTTAATATGACTGGCCATTCCTGACGTACTTCCTTTATTACAAATAATTAATGTTTTGCAGTGGTTGCATTTTGCTTTCTTTTCAATTTGTCATATATAAAGTGTTCCCAAACCCAACTACATTTATAATTATGCTTCATATTAGTTTTCTCAACATGCAAATCTTTCACTTCATGATCATTATTTTTTTCGTCCTGCTCTTCATCAGTTTTAGCGTCATGTTCATGTTCAACTTGATTTTCTTCGGTCTTAGTCTCAACCTCTTCCTCAATGTCATATTCAATTTGATTCTCTCCAGACCCAGAAGTCATTATTATATATAAAAATAAATTAAAATTAAGATTATTATAATTAGAAATAAAATTATTATAATTAGAATTATAATTTTATATAATTAGCTGAGAGAAAAAAATTGGAGATAAAAAAAATGTAAAAAATAGATTAAAATCGATAAGATCAATCTGCAGAAATTCAGTAAATGAATCATCATTTGATTTGATAAATTATAAAATCAGCAATTTACTGAAACCCATTCGGTACTGAAAATTAAGTTTGGTAAATTTTCGAAACCTATTCGGTAAATTTCTGAAACCTAAATCAAATTTACCGAATGGATTCGGTTCGATAAATCAGAATATTGATACCGGTCATATTACTGAATTAATACGGTATGACTGGAATCCAGAGCAAAAATGTTTTTTTGTTACCTTCTTAATTAATGAGTTAAAAGACGTTGCGAACTACATTTTTTTTATTAATTCATATGTAAAAAACGTTTTGCAACGTTTTTAAAAAAAACATTATGAACCTATTTTTTTTCGTTAATTTCTTAAATAAAAAACGTTTCGCAATGTTTTTAATTAAAATGGAGTTAAAAAACGTTGCGAACAACATTTTTTTTTATCGATTCATAAGTAAAAACGCTTTGCAACATTTTTAAAAAAAACATTACGAAAATGTTTTTTTTTCGTTAAATCTATAAATAAAAAACATTTCGCAATGTTTTTTATCAATATAGTTAAAAATGTTGAGCACAACGTTTTTGCAACGTCTTTAATTAATGAGTTAAAAAAACGTTGCGAAATACGTTTTTTTTTATTAATTCATATGTAAAAAATGTTTTGCAATGTTTTTAAAAAAAATATTGCAAAACCGTTTTTTTTGTTAATTTCTTAAATAAAAAATATTTTGCAACGTTTTTAAAAAACATTGCAAACCCATTTTTTTTCATTAAATCTATAAATAAAAAACATTTCGCAATGTTTTTTATCAATATAGTTAAAAATGTTAAGCACAACATTTTTTATGTATAAATTAAATTAAAAAACATTTTACGACATTTTTAATTAATGGAGTTAAAAAACGTTGCGAACAACATTTTTTTATTAATTCATAAATAAAAAACATTTCGCAACATTTAAAATCAAAAATGGTGCGAAAACTTTTTTTTTGTTAAATCTACAAATAAAAAATGATGTTTTTTTATGTGTAATTATCAAATAAAAAAATGTTTTTGCAACATTTTTATTAATACTGTTAAAAAAACGTAGCGAAACATTTATTTTTTTAATTGAACTATTTAATAAATGTGAAACGTTTTTTTTTTATTAAATTATTTAATATAAGAATGTTTTTGCAACTTTTTTAATATTTTAATAAAAAAATGTTGTAAAAACATTCTTTTATTGAACAAAAAACATTTTTCTTAAAAAAATGAACATTTTTTAAATTGTTAAATCAGTTCGGTAAATCGCAAAACTGGTACCGAAACTAAAATTACCAAAACTGATCGATCGGTAAATATACTGACAGGTTCAGTTTGGTAAACCATGAAAACCAAAACTGCTCTAATACTGAAACCAATTGGTACAGTTCAGTAATTACTGAAACTGATCAGAGCCCTATTCTTTACATGTTCTTCTCTGCCTTGGATGAGGTCTACAGAATGACATTCTTTTTTTTTATGATTATAAAAAAAAATGAGAGAACCTTTGATTTATATAGATCCTCAAAAAGTGCGTAATCTTGACCAGGATCTTACTTTGTAGAAGTACAAGGAAAAAAGTATTCTGGCTAATGAATAGAATCTGACTTCATAGATGCCAGCTCTCTTTCCGTCTCAAGCAACTGCATCTTCAGATCCTCATTTTCACATCGCAATCTTTTATTTGCAGTAACTCGCTCTCTATATTCCCTTTTTATATCTTGCATAAATTTTCCAAAAGTTCATCTATTATAATCGAGCAGGTGCCAAGATAGTACTTTAAACTCATTCATGACCTGGCAATTATTCTCTTCTTCATGATCATGCTTTAATGCCTCTGGCCAGGCACTATTGTCTGTTTGGACTCTACTATCTACAATGTATAAAGCTGGTAATGCTTGGAATACTTTGCATTCTGGCCAGCTTCAAGGGCGTATTGTTTTTTCCTGGGTTATATTCCTGCATTTCTTATTTAACAAATTTTCATAAACCTCTAATGTGTGTCTCAAATATGCTTCAATTCGTTCAGACTTCTCAGAAATAGCTTCTAATAGGATAGGATTTTTGGAGTGGTATAGAAGTCTCTTACACGCTCTTTTAACAAGACTTTCAGGTAATCTATCAATGCATGATCTGCCTATTCTGGTAACCAATGATCACGTGATCAGAGCCTGACCAATCCCTACCAGATGTGATGCAACCTGTGATATGCACATAAAAATAGTACCTATGGATTTTTGCGTGCAAACTTTTTTTTGCACAAAACTATATCTAAAGCATTTTACAATTTTATTAGGCGATCATGTATGTAAATTATATAGCTATTTATTTCGCAAAAAATAAAGTATGTTTGGCTAAATATTATACACTATAATAAAACCATATTCATTTTTATTCCTCCCCAGTTCCCTGCCAGTTTTTTGATACTTCTAGGAATGTTCCAGGAATGTTCCAGGAACTATAGTGAGAAGAAAGGATTAGTTTGTGAATCCCTCATGATTTTATTTATTTGATAAGCACATTTATGATTATACATGAATTAAAAAAAAAGAGAAAGGCCTGATATGGGCAAACTTTATTATTATATATATGCAGATCTCTTAAGGGTCTATTTACATATCAAATTTATTTCAGAGAATGTGAACCGAGTTCACAATGTCACGTGCGTGGCATAGTAAATATTATTATTTCGCAAACTTGACCAAGATATGGTCGATATTATTCCCTTTCATGATACATTCAGATACCTTCATTAAGAAGTTATTCGCCTTACACATCATTATCGGGAAAGAGGCTGGGTACTTTGTACTTGGTTCATTCGTTATGTTTGTAATTTTAATTTAGTATTTTATTTTTACTATTTTTCTTTTATATATACATATTGATGACTTGATCTCTCAATAAATAAATAAATAAATAAATAAGATATGGTTGATATCATCCTGGCTTAATTTTGCTATAGTTGATACTAAGAAAGATTTAATCCTTTGAATTATATGCTCTCCTATTTCACTAAAAAGATCATAAATCTTTAGAGCCCATTTTTTTTTCTTCTGAAGTAAGTCATCACTAACCAAGTTTGGAAGCTGTTTTTGAACTTCTTGGTTGACCAGCGCTTAAGCTGTATGTTTGGGATTAGTTTTCAAGTGGTGGCTAAATTAATCATTAAGCGCTTTTTCAAAATTAAAATATGATTTGATAACAGTCCATTTAGCGACTTCCTCTTGCCCTTCCATAACGTCGATTGCATTATATAAATCAAAGAAATTTCTGCTACCTGATCCCAAAGGAAGGATCCCCTCTTTCGCAATTTCTGGATCTAGTGATGTTTCAGAATTTAATTCTTCAATTAGTTTTTCTAACATGATCTTTCCATTATTTTTTTTGGCTTTTTTACTAGACGATTTTTTGATTGAATCATTAAATCATTTTTTCTGCGTGGTACTCTAAGTCAGTTCTACTGGAAATAATTCCAAATCTTCGGCTGGACAGGTAGGACACTTCTTGCACAGATTGTCAATGCATTCGTAGTGCATGACATGCTTACATAATAAAAAGACAGTGTCTTTCGTAAACTCTATAGAAATATCTTCAGAGCATTTCTCGCATATAGGGTGTTGAACTTGTCTGCTAGAGTCCTTTAAAATCGAGTCATCCACATTTTTCAGAATTGCCAAATGTAGTGCTAACAACCTTAATAGGCCTGGTTGCCTGGTCAGAAGTTTCTTTAGCAACGTCAGTAGTCTTAGACGAATTTTGCTCCTTTCCGTCTAATAATCCTAGTTCATTCATTAGTGTTACATCATCTGTAGGAGTTAGATTTCCCAAATCCACTGGCTTAGTGATATCTGCAGTTGAGAATGTAGGTTTGCCTGTTTCCTTAAAAAGATCTTGAGTTATTAGAGTTTCGATCTCTCTGCCTTTACAATTCCAATTTGGACATGTTAACTTGGTTCTACCTTTCGCAATATTCAAGAAATATCTTTCAAGGCACTTTTGGTGGTTAAAGATAACTATAGCTGGCTATAGTAAATTCTTTGATTGGTATTGTGAACTTCTGTTTACATAAAATGCATGGTTTCATCTCCAGAATATGAATGCCAGTAGAACGAATCATATTATCTGTGCTGAGTAAATTTAGTGCTAGCGCAGTGATTTAAGATTTGTTCGTACCACTCACCTTATCGGCGCTTTGAGTAGAGGTGATTACGATATCCTCCATATTGATATCATCAACAGTGATCGCTTCTGGATTAACTGAGCTCTCTTAGTTCTCCATACCTGCCCACTTATCACTCTCGTAGTCGGCTATCTTGCCTTTTTTCTTCGTCTACTCAGAAAAAAAAAGAAATAAAGTAACAATTATCTGGGTCTTTTTCAGAATAATGTTTGCTTACATATACCGATCATGAGCGTAGTGAATTATCAAGGCTAAAAATGAGTTTTTATAGCACTTGTAAATTTCTCAGGAGAAAACATTCTATCGGATTTTTACCAGCAATTACGCACTGCATTTTATCATTCTGTTAATTCCCCTGCAAATCGATAAAAATGACTTCATGATTAAAGAAATAATGATTGCTGGAAAAGTATTCATACCCGAATATTGATATGATAATAGTGTGGCCAGAGATATGGCATGCAAAAATCGAGTCAAAAAAAATAATGCGAATATATATATGCCAATCTTATGTTACATAGCCCCTATTCTTCAGCAAGAATTTTACTGAATACTTTCTACGCATTATCACACTTCACACATATACATTATTTATATATTAAAAAAAGATAAACTCAATGTGAGTAACATTTATTAATATTTGTACAGCATTGGGTAAACTAATACACCATTAATCAAGAATACAACTCCTCTTTACACAGCTAAGAATATACAGTACATTATACTATATTTGGAAAAAACTGCCTTTTGATCTCCTCGAAGGTAATATGCGCTACGTCAGGGAAGTCACAAACTTTTCCAGAGTGATTGGGAGTGCCGAGACTACCTCGAATATAGACAATATAAAATCCAGGCATATGTACGCCATTTTTGGTAACAACAAACTTATTATTAAGTGCACTTATTCTAGCAGAATGACGAGAACCATACATCTCATCCAAATACATCTCGATCTGATTTCTTCTATTAATCTGTGCTGAAGAGATATCAGCTTGTGCAGACATTGGTTCAAATGCTTGCCTGATCTTTGTTAATGATTTGCTGTTGTGTGAAGTAAAATTACTGATAGATACCTGTATAAATATAGGTCTGAGCATGTAATCAAATTGGAGGTACCTATCAAAACTACGACCTAACACTTTATCGTTACCAGGTTCGAGGGATAATTGGGAATTTTTAATCAAATCATAGTCATTAAAATGAAGTGTAATAACATTTCTATTATTATTATTGAGATCCGTTGCATTGAGTTGTATTGTTGTGTTACATCTACACACAAGTCAATTGAATAAGGCTTCCTCAAATTGCTCTCCAGTTAGACTTCCTACACGGAGTTGATTTTTTATATTTCAGGTAGATCAAATGACATGTACATTTTTAATAAGGCTTTCTGGGCAGACAGGCATAGAGGGAGGTAATGAGTAATCCCTTCCTTGTACCGATAAATTAACCCAAGATCTAGGAACTTCCATTCAAACTGTGAAAAGGGTTTACTGGTAAGAAATATGCTTGTGAGAGCATCATAATAGCGAGTTTTTTCATTTTTTGGGAGATCATTATAATATTTTTGAGCAATAACCAGAATCTTGTTGACCCGTTCAATCTCAAATTTTTTTAATACTTGTTGAAAGCAGTCTACATCAGCAATAATGATATTGAGTTTGTTGATATATTTAACTAGGTATATAAGTTCACGTGGCACATAATTTGTAACCTTTTTTGCCTCTTCTTTGATGCCTTGTATTTTCAGAACGGGGTGCAACTGTAACAAAATATCAAATATACTGCTCTGTAGTAGACCAACATAGATTACCCAAAACTCATATTGACCATTCTTTATGTATTCTCTCTCATATCTAGCATGTGCAGTTCCTGTTAAGATTACACGTGCAAATTTGTAACTTTCTCCCCAAAAATTAAGGTTCATCAGAGGACTTAACAAGTGAATTCTTAAAGGTACTGGATCTTTTTCAAATAATATACCATGTTCGTCAACAATTAATAGAGTTTTGCGATCTGCTAATTTGATTAAGTCTAGAATGTCTTTGGCGATGATAATCTCAACCTTCTTAGAATCATAATCAACATGTCGAATAATCTGCTTAAGATAAGTGGCAGTCAAAATATCTTTATTAAGTGCTAAGAAGAACCTGCAAATCACCTCTCCTGCTTTCCTTGATGATTCTACATTTAGATCAGATGTATTTGCGATATATAGTATCAGCCATCCTTTAGCGTAAGCTTTAGATACAAGGAAGTAGGAAATATATGATTTACCCACGCCCATTGGGCTTGAAAGAACACGCTTGATTGAATGGTCACTATCTTTTGAAAGCTCGTTCCATATGCCAATCATCTGCTCAGTAACAAGCAATTTCTTTCCTTGATAACCCTCAGCAAAGTGCTTAGGTTTCTGGCCAAGATGTGGTAGGTCAATTGATTGGCCGACATAAAAGTTCTGGAAGGCAGCTCTAAAAGTAGCGCACAGATTAGGTGCAAATTTGTCACTTTCAAGCATGTCAATTATTTGGGGTGGCAATTCTACGGAGTGACCATCAGAGGTAGTATATGACTTCCAACCCTGTTCTAGATGACGTTTCTTTATAGGAAGCTCTACAAAGTGCAGTAGGAAGGAAAGAAGTGTAGATCAATATTTGATAAATGTATCACAACACTAGGTTTGGAACGTTCAAAATTGTTGTGGAAGAAAAATTCAAGCCAGGACGCGTTCACTTGCATTTGACCAAATTTATTACAACTCACTTACCACCAATGGGTTGCTCTACGATAACGCAAATGTATTTTTTGGACGGGTTTAATGATAAGAAGCAGGAAAAAAAGCATAAGAATAAGTAAGTATTCGGTATTATTGGCGAATATGACAGACGAAAAATGACACAACACAAAAATAATGAAACATACCAGAATCTAATAACTTTCTCAGATATTTAACCTTAACTTTATCAGAGCCGTACTTGAGGTTTTCTTCAATATCAGATATCTTGTTAGGGTTGTTTGTGATATAAGCCAGTAAATCACCAAATTCATCCTCGGTAATTCCAGATTTCATGAGGAAGAGGTGGTTAAATTCTTGACGAACATTAGTTGAAGACATACTATTTTTGATTTTTTTGTGCAATAATTGGTTTCACAACTTGTACGAAAGAAAAAGTAAGGAAATTTTAGAACTGATTTGTATATATATGAGAAATCAATTGTCATACAGATTGATCCGACTCATCAGTTGATCAGTTGCGCAACTGACTTAATACAGATATCAGATATCTGTCACACCAGATTACAATAATCATACCTTATAATACTTCATATAAAAAAAGTGCTAAACTTTGAGATCGTGACGCACGTCACAGTCTCAGAATTTCGTAGTTTTTACATATCAGGAGAAGAATATTCACGGTACTTTATTAATACATGCAAGTGATAAAAAAAATAAATACAAGCGCGAGAGTACATGATAAAGCTTTTATGCTACAATTGCGAACTTAACTTTATTGCTTGAAGTGTTACAGGTAAGACAATATTCCAACTTATCTTGGGATAGCAACTTTGCTAATTCAGGATCATATGGGAGCTGATTCCCATTTTCGCAGTACCATGAGCCATGTAAACCATAATTTCCATGTTTTCCATTACAAATAGGGCATGGTGAGCTCCACGGCTGAGGTGATGCAAAATTATAATTATCAATCCCTCTAAAACTATTTCAGAATTTCAAGTATGGAAAGTGCTCTAAGACTGACTTGATAATTGATTCTGGATCAGGTCTGACTTTGAAAGTGATGGGCTTGAAATTAGAGGTCTGAGGCTTTGCTGACATATTTATCACAGCTTCTGATAGTTGCCATGGCTCATACCCAATTTCTTTTTTATATTTTTTGTATAAGCTGGACCAAATCTTATCCGTTAAAATACTTGGTAACCTACTTAATTTGGCATGCCAATCCAGATATTCAGAAGTTAATATTTTATCAGACTTGGTCATGTTGCCTTTTTTTATAATTGCAAATCAATCTAATTAGGTATTAGTTGACGTGTAAAAAAATAAATAATCAAGCGTCAGTAAGCAAATGTAGTCATAAAGTGACCTGACTATGCAACTATCTCAATTTCACGCTGTTCACATTTAATTAAATAGGATTTGGCTTTATATGTACCTTCTATGCTTTCCTTATCACCATACTCTAATTCGCATAATGAACATAATCTTTCGTCAGTAATTCTGTAATAGTCAAAATTTTCACTACTAAATTCCCTATATAAAGCAGGGTATTGATCCAATGTTTTATTGTGAAAATAGGCTCGGTCATAAGTTGTGTTGGATTAAGGTGCAGATAATACATTTGCCAAAGTACTTACCTTAGCCGAATCCAAGCCTTGCTTCCTCGCTTGTGTCTCTGATGCATTTGGGCCAGAAGTTAATGATTTGGCCAGAGTATTTACTTTAATTTTTAGAGATATATAGATTGATCGTGACAAATTTGTCACAGTTTTTGAAGTCACATGATCTATTATATTTTGAATCTGAGCATTGGTTAATCCCAAAATACTGCTTGCGTTATATGTTACCTGCTTGATTTTAGCAATTCCCACCCCCTCTTTCCCAAATAATTTAAGAATCTTCTGGGCTTTCTGAGTTTTTTACGTAAATTTGCATCTGTGATGCGAAGGAGAAAAGATTTCATTTCCTTATAAATTTTTGTTCATGCTGTTTTATCCTTAATAATACCATCAGCTATAAGACTTTTGACCCTGTTTTCAAATTCAAGGGAATAATAATACCAACACAAAATTTCTTCTTGACCCTTTTTAACCACTTTATCAAACAAATGTGATGAACTTTCTGCAGAGTCTGGAATTAAGTTTTCCATATCTTGAATACAAGATTTATTAATTTCGTCATTCAAAGATGTGAAATCATTTTGGCAGGATATTTCACATTGATTCTGGATCAATTCATAAATTAGTCCTTATTCTATGATTTGACTTGTGTCAACTACATCAACTTCATCATCCTGTATCAATCCAGATACTTCAGAGATATTTATATATACATAGTCTGATTGTGACAAATTTGTCACAGTTTTCTCAAGACTTTCCAAATTTTCTGAAATCAACTGATCATTCCTTGAGTCAGGGATAACTGAGTCCTGAGCAATCAAATCATTTTGAAGTTTCTTCTTCTTATTACGTTGCCTTAATCCATCACTAACACTTTTCTTATATGCATCATCCAAGAAAGCATCCATTTCCCTGTCCTCTGATGTCTTGGAGTTTGCAGATATTGAATTATTAGTAGAAAACTGCACTTTTGGTATGGCATCTTTTGTTTCACAATCAGGTATAACAACAGGTTCACTTCTAGTAAACGAAAACACTAAAGGCATCAAATCACTTTGCACCTGCCCATAATCCTGCTCCAATTTCGCAACATTATCCTTAAGCTCAGCATTCTCAATATCATGCCTAGCATTCTTAGCATCAGCATCTGCCCTACTTTTCTCTAACTCTTTGATTCTACCCTTGAGCTTGGCATTCTCAGCTTCGTATTTTGCTCTCTCTTCTGCAATTTGTTTTAAAAGCTCAGCTTTCTTGGCTAAAACCCTAGAATTTTCGGCCTCAAGTTCAGCGATACGCTGTTTCAATACTTCAAACTCAAATGCGTTAGATTCGTTAATGGACATAATCAATAATAATTTTATATATGAAAGGAATTATTCAATATTCTGAAAATTATCAAAAAATTTCTGGGATCATGCGATCTCAGAAAAAAATGCCAAGAGAACTTTTTTATTAATAGGAGTTTACTAAAGTAAACGACCATCATACAACAGTGTTGGCCAGTGACCCAAATGACCTCAAATGACCCAAATGACTGGTCACGTGTCATTTGGATCATTTCAATATTAAATGACAAATGACCTAGTCATTTAAAAATTACGTCATAATTCTAACCAATACAATTTCAATATTTTATGGATAAAAATTTTCATGTGATACTATAAATTCATAATTCTAGTCAGAATTATAAACCTGGCCTAAATTATAAAGCATTAATTTTAAATGACTCAAATGACAAATGACCCTAATGACTAGGTCATTCAAAGGTCATTCAGGGGTCATCTCAAAATGGACAAATGACCTGGTCATTTGCCCATCACTGTCATACAAGTAAGCATTATCATTATGACAAGCTTATTCGTTGTCTCTCTCTTTTGAGATGATGATAAATTTTTTTGGCATGCTTGGAGTAATAGTCCGTATAAGATAATGTAGATTTAAAGCATATTTTATATGGAGATTTTAGCATTTTATTTGCACCCAATTTCCAGTGGAGCGAGCATCCTACTAAGCGAGTGCAAATACGACCACAAACACTTCCATTTTTTTTAATGTGAGAACAGATAAGACGATCTATCTGAAGTATTTATATTGTAAAAATCTGATTTCAAATTATGGAAGAAAACCTGAATTGAACTGTGGTGGAAAAAGTATATCATAAACGATTGATCATATACCACAGCATAAATCATCAATTATAGACGCAGAAAAAACAGTATTCAATATTCTAACTGGCTGATGGATCGACTCAAACTGTAAGTTATGTTAGAAGTTGATTCGTGAAGATTACAGATACGCTAATAGACTTTTGGATTATTTAGTTTAGAAGATATTGGGAACACATACGTCTGTGAATTCAAATTAGATCCCCTAGTCGACTTCTACTATCCAACCTTAATTCTGCCTTTATCTGTCTTAGCAATTAGAGCAGATTTTCATGAAAAATTTATTATTAGTGTGGAGTCTGCTGTTATGAGAGGAATAAGTCTATATACTCTAGAAAAAAATAAACGATCTTCACTCCAGAATCTAATCCAAATGAACTATTCCATTGATAACTTGACTATGTTAATAGGAATAACTTGGGAGCAAGAAGAGATGAAAACTTGGAGGAATGATGTGCTTATGAAATTCCTTCATCATTCAAATTTAGCTCCTTCAAAGCATAGACTGGGTGTATTATATGATGCATTCACCAAGACGAATGTTTTAGGGTTAGGACATATATTAGCTCTAGCACGAATGTTTTATTAAAATGTTATTAGATACAGATGAATTTGTTTATAACCTTGGAATGGCGGTTACATGACTATATATTTTTTAGCTTATCATATATACTTGCAAAATTTATTTTTTTTATTAATACATGCAAAAAATAAATACAAATGTTCGGGACATAGCCTATGATATATGACGTCTATGTTATTATACATGATTATTTTTTTGAACGATAACCCTCTATCCTAACCCGCTTTCTTTCAGGTTCTTCCTCAGCACATGCCCTATCTTTTAACAAACTCACAATTATACCAAGAACCTTCCTCACATCCTTATGCAATGTTTAGTATTCTTCAGAGTTATCAACCAAAGATTCTTCGACAAATTCGATGCTAAAGGGGGCCTTACTCGCTTGTAAAATTTCACCTGGAGAATAAAGGAGGAAATGCCAATCCCTGGCAGATATCATAATCCCATAAAGATAATTAAAATAATCATCACTCTGCTTTCATTTTCTTTTGTTCATTTTATATGAACTTTCGAGCTGTTTGATATTCTGAGCGAAGCCTTCTGTTAACTTTTGCTGAACTTTATCTTCAGTAACACAAATAAGACTCTCCTATTTATAGTTTGTGGTAAGTTAACAAATAGGGTCCCATAAGGCATAAGAGCAATGTGCGAGGATGACAAAATAAAAAGCTTACCTTGATAGCATAATCGACCTGTCTGCAAATTTCATTTCCAATTATTTCGTATTCTGATTTCATGCTGAACTTTTTATTTGTAGCGTCTTCTGCAATTCAAAGGGCGGTATGTAGTATAGTTGAAATGTACTTATTACGTATGGACTCCAAACTTGTCATCACTAACGTTCCATAACTCTGAAGCTGTAAGTTGATATCAGCCATACACAGCACGAAATGCTTATTGTCCTCCTTGATTTCATAGGTTTGCGGTATGAAAAAGGTATAATTTCTGTTCCTTCAGAGACGAAGTTATATTTAGCCAACACCTCACTTAAGCTGAAATACGAGGAGAACGTACGCTTTGGCTTTTCTTTGAGGGTCTGAACCTCTTTTGTGAGAAGTGTTGCTGGTCCCAACGCAAAGCTAACGCTACAAAATTTTTCTTTAGTTAAGTCAAGAAAGGAGAGGCCAGTAATCTTTTCTTTGCAGAGTATTTTAAAGTCATTATCGTCAAGCTTGAGGTTCTGCTCTTTCAAAAAATTGATAAGGGTTTCTGTATCCCAGTTCTCAACCAAGTAAAAGTCATGTTCAACTGTTAAGGTGGACATAGTGTTACATTTTTATAGTGGAAATAAGCTCAGATAAAAAATAATATTACGTTCTGGAGTAAGATAAAAATTTATTTCTGTTCGGGAAAGAGAATACTGGGCATTAATATAGGTTTTTATGTAGCATAGGCATTGCATCATTACACGTGATCCATTTCTCATATACAGTACAATAATAATACTTTATTTATGAAATAAAATGTTACTGGAATATGGCCTACAATACATAAAAATTGGCTGTTAAGGCGATTTGCATAACTATATCGCTACATGATAATGAAATATAGATAAAAAAAATCTAACTATTGGGAATATATGAGGATGAGACCCTCTTCAATATGATCAATATTAAAATACTTAGAAATCCTATCATCTAGTTCCAACACTTTCTTCAGCCCTCTTGGATCTTTCACACGAAGCCTAATATTATTAGGAACCTTGATATTTTGTCTTGCCATTTCTTCTCTGATAGTGGGTATGGCATTTTTGACCAATGTTTGCCAGGCTATTTTGATTGTAAAGATGTCATCATCTGATTTATTATGGACTTTAAACCTGAAGTCAATAATATTGGCCATTTTTTCGATTCCTAATTTCAAGGCTCATAGTGAGAATTTTCTTTCAACTTGGCGCTCGTTCTCATATATATATAACTTCTGATATATACATACCTTAAAAATTTTTGCAAGAAAGTTGGCTGAATTTTCACATACTCCTATATGCTTTATATCTTGCTGGGAGGAGTTAAGGAGATAAAAAATAGTGATTAGCATTGTCGTATGATGCCAAGAGTTCTATGAAAGCACATGTAAACAGAATCCTCATACCTTTTCACATGTAAATTTACCTTGCAAGAGATATAGTTGGCTTTACGTCTGGCGATCTTGAAATTGCGAGTCTCTCAGCCCTCCATAACATATGCTTTTGACGTTAATATATACTTTTACAGTAGGTTTTGTATTGCGTATAGTTCTTCTTTCACATTTTTCTCATGATTGTATAGGAAAAAACAGGGTACTGGTTAGTTAATATTTTCTTTCGAATATATATGCAAAAATTATTATATCACACAAATCTGTTTAGTGATCCGCATATTTTTATCATATAGGAGTGGCCCAGCAAATTTTTCCGAGCTGGTGATCACCACTCTGGATTAGTTAGATCGGTAGAGTACCACTATTCTGCTTGATCAGCTAGTATTCTATTAAAATAATTCCTTGGTAATCATCTGATAAGGTGCTGGAATATCAGATCTAAAGCCTGCGCCAAATTCTGATTATTACGCATACTTAGATTTAAAAGTCTCTAAAGTCTCTGAGCTAAAATCTCTCTACTAGTAACATTATTTTGTGTAAGATAATTTCTAACCATCTTAATGAGATCAGGAGGCGTTATAATTTCCACAAAATTGTCAACATGAATATTCAGATTAAGTGAAACGAGCTGATCTACAGCTTCTTTACTAATATTATTACACCCTTCCAAATTGAGATACTTTATGTTAAAACACGAACCAGCAATTTTTTTGATAGTTATATCGGTAATTTTACAAAAGCTGAGATCAAGATGCTGGAGCCTTGGGCAAGAACGAATAACACTACAAATAGATATTTCAGAAAACTCTGTACGTCTAGAAATATTTAGACATTCTATTTTATAACATGAATTCGTGATTGCACATAGGCCTTTATCATTTCCAAATTCACTGCATAAAGTGGATATATTAAGATACTTCAAATTAGGGTATGATTCTGCTATTAGCTTTAGAACATTACCAATAGACTCGGGCTTTATACTCCCTCCAAAATCTAAATGTATTATATTTTGAAAAGTATGCATAATGCCTTTGATTTTTTTATTTGAAAGTGAACGATAGTCTAATATTTTGAGATGAGTTAGTTTTGAACTATAAACTGGTTTTTTTCCTCCTCCACATACTATTTTAAAAAATCTTTCCAATCGAGATCTATCATTTACTTCATTTCCCTTTAGCTCAATGCGTCTCCATATAATAGGGGCATCGCATCTGTACCAAAACCGGCAAACAAATAGGATGGGATACAGTGTCTTATCTACTGCTAGGTAATATAGAATCTGCTCTAATAGTTCTGGTATAATAAAAATACTTGAATATGCCATAAATAATATATGCTGTATCTTTAATCGAAAAAATAAATTCTCTAAGCTTTTCCTTTGGTTAAGACCTTTAGGAGATGGGCTTGATAACAGGTTTTAGAGCTGATTAATATATCCCGCAATCCTCAGACCGCTCTGGACTAGTTGGATTGAATTCTCAGATATTCACTCAGCTTGGGATAATCGAACACGCCTACAATTCTATCCTGTCTTTTATTCTTGACAATGATAAAGCCAGTTGCCTTATCATATGTATGCTCATATTTGGCTGGATTGCATAGGGGTAAATATTGTGTGGGATTAGTAGTAAACTTACTCATTATCTTGCGCCGATTATTCCTTGATTTTTTAGCCATACCTGATAGTTTGTCTGATTCAATTAATCTATTCTATAATCCCTGTGCTTGATCTTTCTATTTTTAGGTTGGTAGCATTTATCTACCTGGTCCCTCTGGAACCCCTCCTCTATTTCTTCGGATGAACTGAGCTCAGATGATTTTGAAAATGACATAGTATTATATAAAAAATAGATTTCCCAGCAAATACTTTTAAGATTTTGGTGTATTTTAGTTATATTACGTTCCAAATCCATAAGAGACTCCTTGATATCCTCAACAGTGTTTATTTTTTCTTTTTCTGAATATATGCGATATTTTTTAGAAGGCATTTTTTCTTTAACTGAATATTTATTGTACCAGAAAAATAACTTAGTAAAAATATTTGCCAAAAGACGACTAGATTGCCATTGCTTTGAGCATCTGCTTTATTTCATCATCTGACCTTTCGTGATTCTCCTCCTTAGTTATTTGATAATAAAGCTCATATAATTCCTCTAGGCTGGCAAACAGATCATTATCTTCATACCTTTTGCAATAATTTTCTAGTCTTTCAGTATATGCTTCTTCGTTAGGGAACATTTTTACTGTAAGTATCTTAATATAATTATTCGGTTCCTTTTCAGCTCGCAGTTTCTTTAGGTAGTCTTTATAATTTTTTGCAAGATTATCATATTTTCTGCTCTTTCACAATGCAGTTTTTATGACTTTGACTTGCGCAAGTTCTATATCCTTATGATCGACCATTTTGTATTGTTTTTACTATAACAATAGAAAAACTTTAATTAATAAAATTATATTCTTTGTTAATTTTTACCCCTGGAAAAAATATTTGTTATAAAGCATCTATTCCTTGACTCGAAGTCTAACTTTCATAACCCTTTCTTCTGCTTCCTCAAGAGATATTCCAGATGCTACCAGGCGTTTATATAATCCAATTCGCCAATGTCCATATGGGAGAGTTCGAATTCTATCAAGTAAGATCTAGCGTTTATTGTCATATGGATTCAGCCTGATTTTATTTACTCTCTCCAGATAAATTTGATGATCATAACTACGTAGACTATACATATCATATTGGATTAGCTTTCTAGTCCTGAGACATTCTAGAAATTTGTCATGTCGAAGCTCCCTTTTGACCACACATTTCTTAACTCCCTTTGCCTTCTGAATGCCATGCTTCTTTTTAGGATCTTTAGCATTAGGATCCTCTGGAGTTTGGGGATCATGCCCAGCTGGAAGGACTGAGTACATTTTTGGCTTTAAAGATACATTTTGCCATATTGCTTCTCCTTTTGGTCTCATCCTTCATCAGAAATAAGTCTCCCGAATAGTTAAGATCGAAAATGTCTGGTTTTTCTACCTGATCTTTATAAATATCCTCAGTTTCTATCTACATGATAAGCAAATCTGTGTCAGTACAAAGTAAACGGATCTTATCTCCATAGCGAGGTTTTATGTAACCATACCAAAAGTTATACATCATGGCCTTGCTAATATCGAGAATAGCCTGCCCTACATAGATTGGTTTGTTTAAAGTTACTGTATTTTTTAGCATGTGTATGGCTGTTATCCTACCCTCGAATGCTTTAAAGCCTACAAATAATGGAGAACTTGTCAGGCACCTGATTTTTTTATCCTCATCTATTTGGAGTAGTTCTACTCTCATATGCTTGCAAACATTCTCCATCTGTTTGCCGAAAACGTCATTGTTCTTTAGTTTATAATACATGACCCCAAACGCATCTCCATTAACCTTTACTATTTTGTACTTGCGAATATTTTCCTCAATATATTCTTTCATTCAGGGGGATTGCTTAAACTTGAGTGCGCCATGGATCTTTGTAATCTTTAGCCCTTGTCTCATATATAGCTGGAGTGCACGATAATAGACCACGCAGTTCTTTTTAGGATAAAGGGTTTGAATGAGCTTTTCTCCTATTACATATTTGCCACCTCCCACTTCCTTGTCTTGTACTAATTTTGCATTGTATGGACTTAACCAGTTTTCAGGTACTATTTGCTTTTCTGGTACTAATGGATAATCTGCAAAGTAATTGTGCAAGTATACTAGGACTTCTAGATCAACTTCAAGTGTATAACCTATATCTGCATCAGGTGCGATACTTTGGATATCTGGTACTTCCTTTGGGTTCACCTTACCCAAGATTTCTGTAGGCATGTATTGGATCATTACGCCTGAGTATAAGGCATTCATATCCTCATACATTATCCAGGATTTCGGCTTGCTAGGATCATAGTCAGGACATTTTGGATTATTTGCGTTAGCATATCGATGACATGCCATTGTCATGCCACCACAAATTCCTTTCTCAACTGTTAGATACTCATTCATATCTGTTATGAGTTTGAGCTCTGCTCCATTGCTCTTATAAAGAGAATCATTAAACATTTCAGGTGCAGATACATAATGAGAGGGATCTAAGCCATCATCCTGTAAACATATAATAGTATAGTTCATGAACACGTCGGCGAACAAAAGTACATCAGTTTCGAGATATAAGTCATGGTATTCTCTGAAGTTTTTCATCTCAAATATTTGCCATACTTCTTGCACATGTTTATAATCCTCTTTGCTTATATTTTGCTGACTAAGTAGCGAATAGAAATCTTTTCTTGGAGAAAGCTCTGTTTTATTGAACTTATCCCATGCATTTGTCCAGTCATATGAAAAGACGCCCTTTCAAAAAAGAAGCTTAATCTTGTCTATTGAATATCTTTTCTCAGTAAAATACTTTATAGTTAGAGAGAATTTTTCAATTTTTTCATCTAGACATTCTACTAATTTATCTAATCTTATTCCCATATGCTGAAAGCTATCAAGAAATCAGAGCTGGCCAACATCCATAGCTTTGTACTTTCCTATATTCTCTGGGATGCAATTTAGCTTACCAGCTGTGAACTTACTTATAACTTTCATAAGCGGATGAGAGTCATATCCCTGAAAATTATAACAGATAAGGGGCACTTTGGTTTCAAAAGAGCCTATGCGCAACTTTTTATTACATGGGTCATGAGCTGGGCCTCAGTAATTTCCATTTATATGATCATGATCTTTTACTTTTCGATTGAGTTTGCCTAATGCTTCTTTATATACCCTTTGCACTTTTTTCTTTTCAGGATGCTCCTTTTCCATACATGTTTCCCATTCCTTAACTTCTAATAATCTATGCTTTGCTTCTTCAAGTTTTTGTAGTACTTCTGGTGCTGGTTTTAAGAAAGGTCCCTTGCAAATCCAGCATTCTGTTGCATCATTGTATGCTTTAAAATCTCCTGATGCCATTATTATTTCTGCAGGTGCAGATAAATCTGTCTGAATATTTAGAAGCTCTCCTTCGATTCTTTCAACAAATTTTTCTAAAGCATCAGGGCTTCTATATAGATCATGACTTACTACCTCATAATTAAGTGAACTGTCTATGCGAACTACTACGTAGCGGTATCCACACAGCTTGTGCATCTGTATTCTTTCAGTATGGATTAACTTTGTTTTCTCTTCTGGAGTTAACTTTTTGGTTAACATTTCTAGATCCCAGAAAATGCGATATGGATTTGGTTGCATGCATTTATGATTATAGAAAGCTTTGACACTCCTATTTTTCACCAGCATTTGTGGTTGCTGGGGGGCATTATTTAGACTCTTGCATTTTGGTAAATATTCATTATATCTTATCTCTGAAGAATATACATGAAGACAATAACGACAAATATATTTTTGCCTTTTATGTTTGCTATGATTGTACACCAGCTTATGTAAATCTTTGATAATGCAGTAATGGCTTCTATCATCTTCTGTAATTACTAGAAGATTTACTTGCTTGTATTCTTTCCTTCTTCTTTCTGAAACATAGCAAAATTCAAGACACTCATTCTGATTATGCCATTCATAAACACATAGACTGATTTCAGGATTATTTTCTTCGAACTTTTTATAAACTGGTGTCGAGACTGGCACTGGAATTGGAATGTCATTCATATTAAGTTCCTTCACAAAATCTCCATATAACCAATGCGGATTTCTTTTTAGATGAACTTTAACTGGATGCAAAGCTCCTAGGACACACCATCCAAAGCACCAGTTATCATTATTTTGAATATTAATAATTCTGTTATTACATTTTAGTATAGTTTCAGGTAAAGGTATATGGGCAGTAGGACCAATCAGATTGAAATCAGATATTTCTATATTAAATTCTTCTATATATTCTGGGTAAGCATCAGACATTTGGTATATTAGTTAGCTCTAACTGTCACGCTATTACTTGCTTATATAATTTTTTCTTTAATTATTTATTTCCTATATACCTATCACTTTTCGATCAATGAAGACAGCATTTGCAGGCTTGCCAAAACGGTTCTAGCTATCTTTCTGAAACTGAAGCATTAACTATTTATTAGTTATTCTTTCGATATTTAGTGATATAAAATAGGATGATCGGTGAATATTCCTGCTCATTTCTCTGCAATACCAGAAAGGCTTGTGGGAATGCTAGTACTAGGCCTGAAGGATGTCGATTCCATTAGAAGGCTAAAAAACATATACCTTGTTCTGATTGTAAAAAGCCTACAGCCTCTACTTGTGGACGATGTCCACTATATGTTAGAGGTTATTATGTTACCCGACACTATGATAGACTTCGATGAGAAAGAACTTATGTTGGCCAATCCTATGCTAGCCAATTCTATGATAGACTTCGATCAGAGATATGAAAAAGAAGTTATGAGGAAATAATGGTTACCTATAGAAATACACTTACAAATCTTAATATTTCTCTTTGTAGGGAATGCTTCATTCTGATAAAAATGGGAGAAAGAGATTATTGCGTTAGTTGCCAATCAGAATAGGTAAAGCAAATAAATGGAAAGACCATTTCGGCTAGCTTTATACCTTAATTTTAGCCAGAATTTAGGCGCAATATCTAACGGGCATTTTTTAGACTTGCTTTATAGCCAAAGACGCAAAGCATATTTTTTTTCATTAAAGTTTTATAATTAATATTCTATTTGATAAGCTAGCTCAAGCAGAATCTGTTCTTGTCTAAGGAAAAGTTGGGACAATTCTGCAGATTTTGCAGGGATGACATTTCGTTAGACTTTTATAAAAAATATGCTTTTTAGTAAACTAGCCTGCATTGAACCCATTCTTGATTAAGGAAAAGTTGAGACAAAAATCTCGTTAAACTTATTTAACAATTATAATATTTAATGAACTAGCTTGTATAGAAGTCATTCTTGTATATAGAAAAGTTCGTTAGATTTAAAAAGTCACATGATTTTTCATTAGACTTATTTATGAGGTAATAAGGACTGTTAGACTTATTTTTGTTAGATTTAATTTTTTGTTAGATTTATTTAGAGAGTAATAAGGACCGTTAGACTTATTTTTCATTAGACTTATTTAATAAATATGCTAATTAATGTGCTAATCCTTGTAGAATCAATTCCTGATATACTTATTTTTGTTAGACTTAAGAAAATTGTTAGATTTATTTATTGGGTAATAAGAACAGTTAGACTTATTTTCGTTAGACTTAAATAGTAAATATGCTATTTAAAGAGCTAACTCATGCAGAATTAATTCCTGATATAATAATTTTTATTAGATTTAATAAATATAACTGAAAAATTGATATAGAAATTAAGATTCTAAAGCCATTAGAAGCTTTTCTAATATATTAATAAAATTTGATATGCTTTCTGAGGTTTGAGAAGCCACACAGAATTAAGAAATATAATATCAAAATTAAGATTCTAGAGCAGATAGAAGCTCTTCTAATATAATAAGAAAAATCGATATTGTTTTTAACATTCTGTGATCCATACATACAATGTTTCAGTGAGGGCTGAACCTTTGATCCTTAAACCCCACTTTCACATTGTGTAAGGGTCCTTTACCTGTAACTCAAAAAGGTAATCGATATATAATAGTGGCTATGAATTATTTTACAAAATGGCCAGAGACAAGAGCAATACCTAATGCTAAAGCTGAAACAGTTGCTAAATTTTTATTTGAAAAAATTATTAGCCGATATGGTGTTTCTAAAGAAATACTTTCTGATTATGGTACATCTTTTAATAATGCTCTTATCAATGAAATATGTGATAAATATCAAACAAAACATAGATTAACTTCAGCTTATAGACCTCAAACAAATGAAATAGTAAAACATTTTAATAGAACTATTGGTGAAAGTTTAGTAAAATTAGTTATAGATAAGGATGATAATAAAGAATGGGATAATTATATTCAGGCGATACTATTAGCTTATCGCACTAGGCAATATGAAACTACAGGGTACTTACCATTTTATTTAATAATATATGGAAGACAAGCTGTATTACCTATAGAATTAATGATTGATACAAATATCAATAAAGAAAAAGATATTCATGAAGCATTATTAAAGCGAACATATGATATAATGGAAAAGATGGATTAAGATTTAGAAAAAGTAAAGACTAGAATTAATCAACAACAACAAATTCAAAAGAAAAAATATAATGATAGAGGTATTTCTTTAAAATTAAAAATAGGTGACAAAGTATTAGTAGAACAAATTCATTTGAGAAATAATATGTCAGCGAAATTAGAAAATCAATGGATTGATCCTTATTACATTCATAATATTTTAAATTAAAATGTATATAAGTTGCGTCATATAAATAGAAATTGGTAAAAGGAGAATCCATGAAAATTGTCTTAAAATATATATTGAACAATATTTAGAACCATTAATATTATTGTAATAAATAGTTATATTATAAGTAAAATTTTTGAGAATAATTTTATTTTATTATAATATTATCTAATTTTACTATATTTTCATTATTATTATATCTAGTAAACATTGTTATATTTTTGAATTTTTTGTCATGCCAGAAATGGATTACATTTAAGCCTTTTTTTTGTAATCTTTTTCTAGGCCAATATGGAATGAAGTTGTCTTTACAAGAAAAATATATAACCCATATTTCATTTGGACATAATTGCAAGGCATATTCAAAAATACGAATATAATGACATTTTAAATCAGAACTAGATGCAGTTACCACCAATTCAAGAATAGCTATTGGAAAAGTAGAACTATTAAATTTCATAGTGAAATCACAGTATAAATGATGAGGATCTCCATCTTTTCCAATATAATTGAGATGCCACTGACTCACAATATTAATATGATGCGTTAATTTTAGCCAATTTACCAGAATACGATACATTTCACACTCTCACGTGGTACCTTATTATAACATTGAGAATCAACAACCAGGTGATTTAAACTTTTATAAGAAAAAAGTGATTCTTGAACAATCATATCTGTATCAAAATATCATACAACTGTTTTCAACACCTCTAAAGTATCTAGTGATTGATTTGATCGAAGAGGAAGTTCTAATTGCATTATATTATTATCATTAACATATTTTCTTTTGATAGATAATAGTGAAGATGGAGGTAATATTGATGATGATGGTAAATTAATATTTTTTGAAACTTTATTATTCTCATCCTATCAAATAAGAAAAATAGATATAAGTAAAAATAATTTTACTTAGTATACATTAAGTATGAAAGTGAAAAAAAAAAAAAAAAAAAAAAAATGATGAATG
The DNA here is from genome assembly GCA_015698045.1 of Rhizophagus clarus. Lineage (NCBI taxonomy): Eukaryota > Fungi > Glomeromycota > Glomeromycetes > Glomerales > Glomeraceae > Rhizophagus > Rhizophagus clarus. The sequence continues at coordinate 111,106 of BLAL01000220.1, forward strand.
AATGAAAATGATGGAAATAAAAATGAAATGAATGAATAAATGAAAAATAATGGATGAAAAATGAAAATAAATGAAATGAAAAATAATATTATTTAAGGCTTTATCTTTAAAACTTCTTTAATAAAGGAAGGTACATAATCAATTCCTCCTCCAGAACCAGTAGACTTTTATTAAATCCATTTTAAAGATAGGTAAAATAAGGGAACCTAAATAAAATCCTATAATCCCTACTAAGACCAGAAGCTTATACATCTCTGAGTAAAGATCTGAGATTAAAAAAAATTATTTAAGTATATGGAAATATAAAAAATGGATGTCTACCTTTTTTCGTTGTAAAAATAAATCTTTTATAATAGAGCGGGATCTTGCTGAGAGTAAAGAATCATCTTTAAATAATCCAATTAGGATTACAAAAAAATAATTATCATTTCTAGAAGGAGTTTAATCTTTTTTGAAAATCCAATTTATGAAATGATCTTTGGACCACTGTTCGACAGAAAAAATTTAAAAATAATCAAGTCTTTCACCAGAAGAATTAGATTCTTTCTTTAATGACGAGATAAGTTTCAAAATACAAATAATAGGGCACATTTTAAAACCCATAGTCAGTAATAAGTCTTGCATTAATAAAAGAAAAGAACGTCCATTTATTTTTCATCTTTAAGAAGATCCAAATAGGACCCAGAAATATATATATAGGGGTAGGGTCTATCAATGCGTCGCCATCATAGTGGAGTTGGACGGAGTAAAGTTTTGATTTGCGTATAATTAAGTTTTTTTTTGTCTCTAGTTAAGTTATCAGATTGCGTATTTTTATCAAAAATTTTTTTGTGTAAGAGATTAGCTTGTGTATTTTTAGCCCATATTTGACCAATCATTTATATATAGTAAATTATGTATTGATCGCATTGCAATTTGTAAATCAAAATAAATATTTTATTATTTTATTCAATAATTTTACGTTTATACTTTGGCATGAATTAATTACAGTTTTCATAATTAATTTCGCCACAAATTTTTTTAACTACCATACCATATTTTTATGGACGTGGTTAGCCGAAATAGTTCAGTGATCAAGCTTGATCATTTTTTTTTTTTTTGAGATCGATAAATCTTTTTTTTAGTATAGCAGATAATATTTTAAATTTACAAACTGGACTTTGGATTTGGAAACGTTAATAACATTTCGTTTTGGGTATGTATTTTGGGAGTAAAAGTTTACTTTCAAAAAATTTTTTTTATTCTTTTATTTTAACGAATGTTACTAACATTCATCTTGTTTTTTAGATTTTTAGGATTTGATAGCAGCTTAGCGGGTAATTTCGAAGGTATATGACTTTCAAAATTATTTTTAAACTTTTTTTTTTGATGAAACGTCACTAACGTTTCATTTTTTTCTATTTTGGTATCATATCAGGTGTGTATTCGGGGTAATTTCGAAGGAAGACTTTTAAAATTATTTTTTATTCTTTTTTTTTAACGAATGTTACTAGCATTCATTTTGTTTTTTTAGGTTTCTAGGGGTAATTTCGAAGGTATTAAGACTTTCAAAATTATTTTTAAACTTTTTTTCTTGACGAAACATTGTTAACGTTTCATTTTCTTTTTTTCTAGATTTTAGATATGAATTTCAGGTGAATTTCAAAGGTAAAACCTTACCTTCAAAATTTATTATTAATTTTTTTTGAAGAAACATTACTAGTTTATTTCTCAGATAAATAGTATAATAAATATTTATTGAATTACTTAAATTGACAAACTTTAACGATGAAATTTTATAAATTGAATACGTTTTTCATAATGCAATCATACGATATACTGTGCAGTTTTGACATTTTGGCATTGCTTTGACTACCGTTGATCAAAAATTTTTATTATTATCGTTAAAAAAAATTTACAATACAATAAATCATGTAACCTTAAGGTCTGAAATTTTATTTGCGTATTTTTGTAGGATTTTCAATATCAGGTGTCAATTTTGTGTACCGATCATATAAAAAACCCTTGCGTACAGCTCATAGTAAAATTTTTTTTCATCACCTGACCCTAAAGTTGCCTGCCAAAACTAAAGAGTTTTGACATGTCGAAATTGTCGAAACTATTTCGTCACGTGATATATATAATATATACATATTGTCAATTTAACGAAAAAACCATTTCGCAATGGTTTTTCAAGTATTTAATAAAAAACGTTGCGAGACGTTTTTTATTTTTTAATTTTTAAACAAAAAAAACTGTTTTGCAACGGTTTTTCAAGCATTTAATAAAAAATGTTGCGAAACATTTTTTATTTTTGATTTTTTAAGCAAAAAACGCAACGTTTTTCAAGCATTTTTTTTTAACTTAGAAAAAAAAAACCGTTTCGCAACGGTTTTCAAGTATTTAATAAAAAACGTTGTGAAACGTTTTTTATTTTTTTAACTTAAAAAAAAACCGTTTCGCAACGGTATTTAATAAAAAACGTTGCAAAACATTTTTTATTTTTTTAACTTAAAAAAAACCGTTTCGCAACGGTATTTAATAAAAAACGTTGCAAAACATTTTTTATTTTTGATTTTTTAAGCGAAAAACGCAACGTTTTTTAAGCTTTTTTTTTTAACTTAGAAAAAAAACCGTTTCACAACGGTTTTTCAATTATTTAATAAAAAACGTTGCAAAACGTTTTTTATTTTTTTAACTTAAAAAAAACCGTTTCGCAACAGTTTTTCAAGTATTTAATAAAAAATGTTGCAAAACGTTTTTTATTTTTGATTTTTTAAACAAAAAAAACCATTTCGCAACGGTTTTTCAAGTATTTAAAAAAAACGTTGTAAAACGTTTTTTATTTTTGATTTTTTAAACAAAAAAAACTGTTTCGCAATGGTTTTTCAATTATTTAATAAAAAACATTGCGAAACATTTTTTATTTTTGATTTTTAAGCAAAAAACGCAACGTTTTTCAAGCTTTTTTTTTTAACTTAAAAAAAAAACCATTTCGCAATAGTTTTCAATTATTTAATAAAAAATGTTGCGAAACGTTTTTTATTTTTTTAACTTAAACAAAAAAACTGTTTCGCAACAGTTTTTCAAGTATTTAATAAAAAACGTTGCGAAACGTTTTTTATTTTTGATTTTTTAAACAAAAAAAACCATTTCGCAACGGTTTTTCAAGTATTTAAAAAAAAACGTTGTGAAACGTTTTTTATTTTTGATTTTTTAAACAAAAAAAACCATTTCGCAATGGTTTTTCAATTATTTAATAAAAAACATTGCAAAACATTTTTTATTTTTGATTTTTAAGCGAAAAACGCAACATTTTTCAAGCTTTTTTTTTAACTTAGAAAAAAAACCATTTCGCAACAGTTTTCAATTATTTAATAAAAAACGTTGTGAAACGTTTTTTATTTTTTTAACTTAAAAAAAAAACTGTTTCGCAACGGTTTTTCAAGTATTTAATAAAAAACGTTGCAAAACGTTTTTTATTTTTGATTTTTTAAACAAAAAAAACCATTTCGCAACAGGTTTTCAATTATTTAATAAAAAATGTTGCGAAACGTTTTTTATTTTTGAATTTTTAAGCGAAACGAACCATTTCGCAATGGTTTTTCAAGCTTTTTTAACTTTAAAAAAAAAACCATTTCGCAACGGTTTTTCAAGCATTTAATAAAAAATGGTGCGAAACGTTTTTTATTTTTTAACTTAAAGAAAAAAAACCATTGCGCAATGGTTTTTCAATTATTTAATAAAAAATGTTGCAAAACGTTTCTTATTTTTGAATTTTTGTTATAATGAATGAAACCCGTTGCAAAACATTATGATTTTACTTTCAGTAGTTTCGACATGTCAAAACTAATTTCGACAATTTTGACGTGTCAAAACTATTTCGGCATTTTGGCATTTTGACATATTTTAGGTTTCGACATTTCGACATTGGCCAATTGAATTTCGGCAGGCAACTTTACCTGACCCTTATATATATATTTCTGGGTCCTATCCAAATCATCACTATTCAGCCCAATATTTTGAATATGTAAAAAACTAACGAATTGCTCTATGTTGAAAGCAATAGAAAAAGCCATAATAATATTGAAAAAAAAAGAGAGATTAAAAAGATAATACTAAAGTAATACAACAAAAAAAATAATGAAAAGTGTAATAATACTCTTACCTTAAGAAATAATGATTATATATATAAAAAAAAAGAAAGACGTGTAAAGTTAAAAATGCGTAAGGATTAAAAGAACAAAATATGAAAAAAGAAGATAATAATAATTTTAACATGAGTATTATGATGATTAAATAGAAATAGGATTTTGAAAACACGAGAATTTATTAAATGAAGTAATATAAACATATGTTAGTAATTCAAAGGTGATATAATATAAAACCTAAAATATATATAGTAATATTTATTTAAGAAAAATATTAAATAGGAAGGATTATTTGATTAGTTTAATATATGTAGTTAAAAATACTTATGTAACATTTTCCTCTCTTTAAGGGTTGAACTCCTGTGAAACTTTTATAAAATTATTTCTAAAGTTTTCAAGTTAAAGGATATAAGATTTTATAAATTAGATTATTCTAATATAATCTATATGAATGGAAAAAGTTAGGAAATTTATAGGGTAATTTAGAATATTGTAATACCCAGAATTAGGATTTAAGACAAATCTAGAAAGTAATAGATTTAGAAAAAGATAGAAAAATTAAAGATTATAAAAGGAAGAGAATTTAGATTAAGTGAGGGAAAAAGTTTATGCGTTAAACTTAAATTACAGTTAACTGTCACTTGTATTTATTAATAAAGACAATTAGGTTGTATGCATTACAACTGAAAACTTTATTAATAATCTGATCATAAATTATAAACGATAATAAAAGTATTACATCAGCAAATTTAATAAGGCGTAATATTACGAAACTTTACGCCTGCGAAATACTCCGTAAGTTTACAGGACCTTTGGAATATTACGTAGCGTAATATTCTGTAGTTTTATACGTAATAATACCGTAAGTTTACGCGTACTAAATTTCTGACTGTATAATACTCCGTAATATTATATCGTTAAATTTTGCATGTTTACGATGTAATATTTTGAAACTTTTCTGAACGTGTAATACTTCGTAATATTACGTCATTAAAATTCGCATATTTACGATGTAATATTTCAAAACTTTTCCGAATGTATAATACTTCGTAATATTACGTCATTAAATTTCGCATGTTTACGATGTAGTATTTCGAAACATTTCCGAATGTAATATTACGCCGTAGAATTTCGTTTATTAGTGAAATATATACACACAACTGAACATGTACAGAACAATATTTATTCATTAGATATTTTATAAATTTATGTAAATGTAATATATGTAATTTTATTTTAATAAGTTTAAATCTAAAATTATAATAAAATTTCAATTTTCCAATCTTCCACCATTTTTCACTATACTTATTGTAAAGCTTTAGATTTTTCATGAATTCTGGACGTTAAGTTGTAAGTTGTTGTCTTTTCATCTTTTTATCCTCTCTGGCTTCTTTTGCCCTCCCTATATATTATAAGAAAATATTTAAAATGAAAAATTAGTTAACACGCGCATTTAAATAACATTTGTTAGTATACATAGAATAAATAATGAATGTGAGAAGGGAAGTAAGAGCAACATAGTTGATGTTAAGATATAAATAAAAAAGAGGTAAAATAAACAATAGTTAGTATTCACTCATCTTTAAAGAAGTTCGTCAAAATCGATATGGTACACAATTCGTTTCTGATCGCAGGAAATTAAAATACGGCTGTGTTCGTTGAGAAGTCTTATTTATCACGTTGCGAATTAGCTAATTCTACAAAATATGTACGTTGATCAATCGATCAATCAATCAACGCAACCATAAGATGGCATGACCACTACATTTCACCGCTAACAATGGCGGTAATTAGTTCTCACTTCTTTTGTCTTTGAAGTATCCGTTACTAGATAGTATATAATTCGACGTATGGTTTAACAAAAAAAAGTCCGCCCTTGATGTGAAAGGTACTTAGAAACCACCTTTTCTCCCGATTAATGAGACCCTAAGTCAGAGGAGGCTGGCCTATCGGATACAAGTACCCTACAACTTCATCCCTAGGTAGTCAAAAATCTCGGGCAGTTCCAGACCACAGCGTACTACATGAAAAAAATAAAAAAACTATATGCATGATTATGATATTTCACCCTTCAGTTCAACTCTCATCAGAAAAATACATACCTACTATTACTTGCCATACATAATGCCATTAGCCCCACTATAAAAATACTGATATCACTTTGATTAACTTTCGTCAGAAATCGAGTTTTCCAATTACTGAAAGTGGGAGTAATTTAAAGATACCATCATGTTAATTTTTCTTAGACGAATTTTGCTAGGAATGAAGATCAGGCTGAAATTTTACTTTCCTCTAATGAAGTTCATCAAAATCGGTATATAAATATAAATATTCGTTTCTAATTGCTAAAAACGAAATAGTGTTATGTTGTTAGAAGTGACATGTAATTAGTGACAAATAGTATTTTACCGGAAAATGGGGACAGCAGTTTTGGCCAGTATTATAACATAAAGAAACTATATATGTGACAAGTTTTCACTACTTGGAAAAGTGGACGAGTGTGACACCGGAGACAAATATTTCTCCGCCAAATGGGAAAACAAAGAACCAGAAAAGCGTGAAAGATCAGTACAAATTACAAATATTCGCTTATCATTTTGATGAAATTTACCTTTTCTTGTATCCAATAGCTAGCAAACGCAAATGTAATTTTTAAAGTCACACAGTAAAATGAAAAAATCGTTACAAATATTCGAATGCCACTTGAAAGAAAATATAAATATAAAAATACCACCTCGATCAAATGTAAGGAGCAAAAGAAGCATTAAAATCATCAAAATAACATACGTCCTAAACGTAGAGAACGTCCCTTCGATAGTCCAGAAGATATGAAGGGAAGGCTTAGCATTAATGATGAGATAGGAGGATATTTGAAATATACATATACACATATATATATATGTAACGTAAGGTAGCGTAATGTAACGTAGCATAGCGTAAGCATAAGCTATGCTTTAAAGCCATGTGAATTTTTTGCGTCAAAGTACTAAAGTATCATAACGTAACGTAGCGATAGAGATAGTAGTAGAGGTTTTACGAAAAGAAATAGTGAAAGGTTAGTAGTAAATAACGGATTCTGTAACTGTCTCCAGAACAAAATCGGAATATTCTCGTTTCTGATTGTTGAATGTGAGAGTAAAAGTTAGAAGAAGTTTGCTACGAAAATAATTAAAATAATTAAAGTCATAACTCGTACAAGTAACTTACATATCGGTATGTTAACTATTGAAGGAATTATATCACACTAACCACTAGTTCCAGACACCATACGAGCGCAAGGCATTAGCAGTTTTGTTATGAGTGGTTCTATCCAACAGTAAACGGTGATATAATAAGTAAAAATAGACAAAAAATAGGTAACGCAATCGTAAAATGGCAAAAAAAAATTTGCGAGTAGGGCAAAACGGAAAAAAAGTAATATTGTTATAAGCAGAGATCTGACTAATCAGACTAAAATTGATGATCAAATCATGACCATTTTTGCACTATGACATAAATTTACGAGATATTTGTGTGATGTAAACTTGCCGTAATATACCAAATTTTTCCATGTTATACCAATTTTTTATATCATGTTAGCGAATTTTCTTATAACGATGCCAAACCCTACAAAAGCGAGTGGACTGTATTTATCACTATATTTATCAATAGCAAACATTATTTTGGAAAGAAGATGGACCATATTTGTTTGGAATTGACATTAATTGATATCGGTTTAATAATACTGTAAAAAAGTTTTATTTATATTTTATTTTTTTTTGCCGTATACTTTTCTTAATTTTCTCATACTTTCCTTCGATTGTTCATCCGAGCTACTTTGATAGCTAAATGTCCCTTCATAATCCTCCTCTTCTTCTCCTACATTTCCCTCTTCTTTCTCTTCCTCTCTCTTGTCTCTTTCTTCTTCTTCTTCTTCCTCTCTCTTGTCTCTTTCTTTTTCTTCTTCATCTCTCTCATCTCTTTCTTTTTCATTCTCTTCATCTCTCTCGTCACTTTCTTCATAAAGATAAAAATCTTCATTTTCTCTAATTTTTTTCTATTAAAAAAAAAAAAATTTTAATATTATATACTATTTATACTATTTATGCAGATTTCAAATACTTACCAAATTTTTTATAAGAAACGGCTTGATTACTGTTTCATTAACGTGAATATCCAAATTTTCTGGGTTTAAAATTAGTTCACATGTGCTAATTGCGAAAGCAATTTGCGTCTGTGATACTGATTTTTTTCCTTTACCCAACTTTCTTATTATTGTTGATATATATGTCTCGCCCGAACTATTTATTTTTTTAAATAATTTATCGTAACATAATTTAACGGCCGGTTCATTCTTCCATTCTTTGATGATGGTTTCTCTGCTAGTTGTAGGAATGGGAGGGAGTTGGAGTTCTCGAAAAGTGATGGACATCGCGTTCTTTATATTACCAGTTAAAACACCTCAGACACTTCGATGTTTTTTCAAAAGCTATAAGAAAAAATTAATTAATTTTCAATGTGTTAATATAAAATCGTAAAATTGCGCGATACTTACGTGGGATGATATATTATTTTCGTAATAAATCACCCAATTATCGGGTCTTTTGAATTTGTTCATAAATTCTTTATGGTTTTCATTTATAAATGTCCTAGTGGCTTCTCGAAAATCATCTGAATTCGGATATATTGAAGTTTCGAGCAATTTAGGAGCAATGTCTTTGATTACATTCTGTAAAATGATGTACATATAAAGTGATTGTTTAATTCACTGATTTTTAGGTCAAATTTTTATATCGAGTCTTACTTTTATAAATTCCGTGTCGTTATTTACGCCGTTATTACATGCTTCCTCTATCTTTGTTACTCTTGCTTCTAAAGACTTTTGATTTGAAATAATAGTTTCGAGTTTCGAAATGATCTTATTATTTTAACGCAAGATCTTCTCCAAAGTCATTTCTATATAACAGCAGAATATATAATTAATCATTATTTTTCTTTACATATATATATTCGAATACATACCATCAGGAACTTCAGGACACTTTTTTTTTTTTGATTTTGAGCTGGCTTCAGGAACTTCAGGACACTTGTTTTTTTTTGATTTTGAGCTGGATTCTATATAGCAGTAGAATATATAATTAACCATTATTTTTCTTTACATATAACAAATAATATATATTCGAATCATACCATCAGAAGCTTCGCCTTTATCGATTCTTTTTCGTTTGTTAACATCAACCGGACGCTTGGTTTTTTTCGAACTGCTAGATTCGATATAATTAGCTTTATTCATTGTAAATAGATAATTTGAGGATAGTGGAAAGAACTTAATTAAAACCAAGTTTAACGAACTGAGTTAGAATTACCGGTTGAAGAAGAAAACAACAAAGTATTTATAAATATTTTTATAAGCTTAGATTTAATACTTGCCGCATTCGCAAAAGTTTATTTTTTTTTTTTTATGGCAAACCGGCATCACTTTTTGAAAAATACGAAAGGGGTGGGTATTCTTTCTTTTTTTTGCAGCAAATCGCGCATCGATTATTGAAAAATGCAAAGAGGTAAATCGTGCATCGCTTATTGAAAAATGCAAAGGGGTGGGTATTCTTTTTTTGCGACAAATCGTGCGAAAAATGCAAAGGGTTGATATAAGCGAACAATATACTAGATGGGGCAATTCTTTTTTTTTGTAAAAAAAAAGGAAATTTAGCATCATATTCATTTTGTAAAGAATGCAAAGAGGTGTGAAATGTCACTAGAAGATATTGACTTACATAATTTTACACAAAAATTCAGGAAAGAAAAGAGATCATTTGATAAAAGAAGTAAAAAATCCAAGTCAATTCACATTATCCTTGTAGCCTCCGGGATTCCAAAAATTTTTGAAAGGATGAAGTCTAATAGATAGAAGTTACTGTTAGTATGTGTGCGGATCATTGTACGAAGGCTGATGTACCTACAATATTAATAAAGAGAGTGTTAAAAAAACCGTGATTCTTTTTTTTTTTCATGTAAAAAAAGGAAATTTAGCATATTTTTTTTGCAAAAAACGTAAAGGAGTGCGAAATGTCTTGCATATTTTCATACAAAAAGCTAAAATAATAATTTTGAAAAAAATAAAAGAAAAAAAAAACCATGAAGTGAAACATAGAATAAAGCAAGAAGACCTGAAACTTATATTTTTTCATTGATTTAATTTTGATGTCTAAGCCCACTAGATCCGAATATTTTCATGAAACTGATTTCGTAAGGTTTTGCGTCAGTCCCCGCAAAAAAATCAGACATTAGTTACGTTAACTTATTATATCTGTTGTATATCCATTAGTAATATGATAATTACTAAATTTGAATTAGATTACGCAGTGGTGCATAGTTGAATTCTATAAGTCATTTATTATTTTGATTACTATTTTTATTAAAGTCAAACCATTCAATGAATACAATAATGTTACAAAACCCGTTCTGATAGTCAATTACAAACCCGGGTAATAACGGGTTACGGACTACTACTCTAACACTCCAATTTAGTATTTTTTTTCATTTCCTATGACGAAAGAAAATTTGTGTCTTCCTTTTCTTTATGTTGATAAAGTAACCATTCGAAAATTAAATATTGTTAATCACTTTAAAAGAAGATATTACAGGAATTAATTGCTGAACAATTTATGTCATTGTTGTCACGCCCGTGTAATTTTATTAAATTTTACGCTGATTCTGGACCGGAACCAAAGGCTTACATTAATTAATTAGATATCACAGGAATTAATTGCATGTCATTATGTGTCGTTGTTGTCACGCCCGTATAATTTTATTAAATTTTACGCTGATTCCGGACTGGAACCAAAGGATGGGCAGATGTAAATAAAATAAAAATTTTTTCGCATTGAAGGTGATAAAATGCCACAAAATGTCATAATAAATAAAGATTTTTTAATATTATCAGCTTTATTTATAGTGTAATTATAAATATCATCCACATACAATGGTAAAGAGACGGATAAAATTTTTTAATAAGGAAATTTTATGTATTATTTGCATTTGGTAGTAAAAAAATGACACTTGTTGTATTATATCGAGGGGACAATCGAGTTTTATTGCTTTTTTTTAGTTGCAGCACTGTAAACATTATTCCTCAAAACCTGTAATGTTCCGTAAATAATAACCCGTAGGTGTGTTTTGGGCGGAAACACCGCGTCTAAAATGATTTACAAATATTAGATTCAGAAGTTTCAAAGATAGTTTCGGCTTATATTGAATGAAACATGAGTGAAACGTTTCGAATTTTGAAAATAGTTTCGAAACATTGATTATCGTGAATTGGCGCAATTTTTTGATTCATTTGAAATACGTCACAAGAGGTAAATTTTTATAAATTGACGAAAGCGAGAGAAATTTTTTATTGTAAAGTTTAAATTCGACATAAAAAAGCGATAAAGTTTAAATTCAAGTAAACAAAATACTCTCAAAATGTTTTTCAAATGCCCATTTTGTCCAAGATATTTTAGCACAAGGTCTGCATATACTCAACATAAAAATCATTGTATACCATCTACTAATAATAATAGCGATAGTGAAAGTAATGATAATGATATTGAGGTAAGAAACAGAAATTATTTAAATTTTTCTTTAAACATAATTCCTAATTTTATACTAAATTTAGATGGTCCATGAAAATTTAAATGAAGACTTTTCTGATAATGAAAGTATTGACTCAGAAATAAATGATCAGAGTTTTCAAAGTAAGATGTCAATTTCGGAGACCGATGAAATTGATCAAAATGAAAATGTCGATGAAAATATCTTGGGAGATTTTGATTCAGAACCAAGTGAAGAACCCGAAGATTCTGACTCAGAATTAAATGAGGAAGAATTCGAACCAGAAATTAATGCAACGTATCCAAATGAAGCATATGGTGATTTAATGTCATTGGTTACAAAACATAAACTTAGCAATGTGACAGGCAATGCTATAATTAAATTTTTTAACAAACATGCAAATTTAAATAAATCCCCTCTTCCAAAATTTATCGAACAAGGTCATAAATTTATGAATAATATGAATCTACCAAGTTTAAAGTATACTAAAACTTGTGTAATAAATTATAAAAATAATGAGTATTTTCTTTATCATCGGTCTATAATAAATTGTATAAAAAACATATTGTCAATTCCTGACATATCACAAAATTTTGCGCTAACTTTTGAAAAAGTTAAGGTAATTATTTATATACTAGTACTTTCATATAACTTAAAAATGTAGAATATATACTAATCATTATTAACTTAAAGCATAATGAAGAAAGAGTGTATGGTGAGCAGAATACTGGAACATGGTGGGAAAATACAGAAGCACTCTTGCCAATTGGTGCCAAGCTTTTATCTTTAATATTGTATTCAGACGCTACAAATGTTGACACACTGGGGAAAAGTCAACTTCATCCAATTTACTTGTCAATTGGTAATATTAAAAATTGGAGGCGCAACAAACAAGATGCAAAACAATTATTAGGATACTTGCCAATCCTAAAATCTAAAGATAATACTGAGAGAAAGTCTGAAACATTTAAGAAAGCTGTCCGAGAGTGCTTTCATAGATCCTTAGAAAAGTTACTAGATCCTCTATTAAAATTAAATAAAAAGGGTATTGATCTAACTTTGAATAACGAAACTATTTGGTTCCATCCTCAGATTTCAATTATAATTTCTGACTGGCCGGAAGCTGCAACGTATTGTCTTACGTATAAATCATCAATGTCAAACCATCCTTGTCATTTTTGTCTGGTCGCAAGAGACAATCTTGCTGATCTTAATTTACAATTTGATGATATAACAACGCGAACTCACCTTAATATGCAGGAATATTTTAATCAAGGCACAGTAAATTCCGTTAGCATTGAAAATATATATAATTTTTTTTGGAAATTACCGTAAATTTACGCAATATTTGTTATACCGGTATTTATTTATCTTATTAATATATTACTTATTAATTTATTTTAAGTAATGTAAATATCTATCAAGCCACAGTGCCCAATAGATTACATCATCTCGATTTAGGTCTTTTCCATTATCAAATCGATTATACGAAGAAACTTTTAGAGGAACAATGCGGAAAATCTTTAGTAGATGAAATAGATCATCGATTAGCCAAAATACCAAGATTTCCCGGGTTGAAGATCTTTACAAATGGAATACAAACATTAGCCAGACTAACAGCCGATGAATATCGCAATCTGATGAAAATAATGATTTTTGTGGTGGATAATTTATATGAAAATAATGAGAATATTGAAAATTTTGTAAAGAATGAAGATCTGACAAAACTTTACGAAGCTTGGAATAAAATGTATGCAATTAGTCGATATGAAAATTTTAAAGAAAGTGATTTGATCAAATTTCAGGAATCGATAAATGAATGGTCTCAAATGTTCGTCAAAACTCTCCAACATATGTCCCCCTCGGGACTGAAATTACCAAAACTGCATTCGTGGGTATACCATATAGTTGATTCGATTCGATCTTTTGGTGCAGTTAATGGATACACTATGGAGACTTACAAAAGTCTTCACAAAGAATATGTCAAAAATCCATACCAATTAAGTAATAAAAAAAATATAGAGATACAATTAATGCAAATAGTAAGTATTATAAAATTACGTACTTATACAATGAAGATTTTTAATTGATTAAATTTTTTTATAGATTCGACGGCGATCAATAATAAATATAACCCATCGAACACCAAATTTAGCAATCACCCCCCGTACATTTAAATTCGCGGCTAAACATTTTGAATTTTTGCTAAAAGATGCGCACGATTTCTTTGTAGAACAGGTGGAAAATTCTAATATAGATAACAGAATGAAATCTGGGTTTGAAAATTTTTCTGAATGTTTAAATCTGTATATAAATCACGAAAATATTGCAGATAAAGGCAAAGTGACTATATACGGATCAGTTATAATAGAAAATGGTGCAATAATACGTGCAACTAATAGTTATTACGGCAAACCTTGGTTTAGTAATGTGTCGATTCGCATGGACTCTGATGAATTATTTGATTATGCTTCTGATCAAGGCATTTGTTATGGGCAGGTAATTATTTAATTTATTGGTACAAATTATTTAAATGACGTTACTAAATTAAAATATTTTTGAAGATTTTGTTAATAGCAAGGATAGATTTTGAAGATCTGTTAAATCTCGCATTAATTCAATGGTATGACTTCAAATCTGAAAGTCATCCATATCTTTATGGATGCCCTTTACTAGAACTTACAGAAATCTATAATTTTATCGATATTGAGGCTATACAAAATATTGTACATATAGTACCCCGGTTTGATAAATCAAATGAATATTTTGTAAATAAATATATATTTTAAATTTAGTTATAACGACAAATAAATATTGAAATAAATTTTTAGCCGTCATAATGGTGGTCATGGTAAAGAAGAAAAAAAAATAATAATAATAATTGAATAATATATTAGAGAACCCTTTTCAATAATATAATAATTATTTTTTTCATAAGCAAATAGTAACAACTCCATTATTATAAAATAATATATATTTAATAAGTGATTTATAAAAAAGAGATTTATTTATTTATTTATTATGTTATCATATAAATGTATGTAAAAAAATTTTTTTAACTTTATATGCAAGAAATAATTAAAAATTTAAAACATATTATAATTAACTGGTACTTGTTCGCTATCAATAATTATATTGATACCCAAGTTGCACGACGAGGACGTCAGTACCAACGCAACCCAAAAAATAATTACAAATAACTATCAGTTATACAACGCCTTATCCAGGAGGGCCGAATAGAGAAGGACGTTCACAGTAGGCCGTCCTTCGTATATCAGGTCTGGGTATCTGACTGAAAACTTTCGCAAACTGTGGCCACGAAGTGCTTCCAGTTCTCTATTCTACCAGTTGTATAACGCCGTTAGGATGACCATTATTCATAATTAATCGAGAAAAGAATAATTTTTTTGATATATTTATATAAATTATTTTTTTACAATGATGTGAATTCTAGCATTAAAAATTCGTGATTTATTAACAAATTTAGAAATTGACCCAATTTCAAGATTATCAATCAACTTACACATATTATAGCCGTATAAATAAACCGCCCCTGCATCCGGCTACAACTAATGAAATTTTTAATATGACCTCTCCCTCGAGAAAAAAAACTCGTACAATATATTTTAGTCGCAAAGTGCATCGCCAACAGCAAGGACAACAATCGGTAATTATTAATGACATAATAAAATATAATATAATTATTGTTAAATTAACTTAAATTAATTTCATTAGAAACAAAATCAGAATTTGGACGAAGCCCTTGCTAACTTAATTAATAACGTGTATATTAGTAATCAGGATAATAATTTCATACCAAGAGAATGGTATGAAAAATTATGGAAGGACTTTCAAGCTCTTGAAAGGAATTATGATAATTTAAATATTAGATTTAAATTTGGGTTGGGTCTATGGAGATTAGTTTTAATTTTTACATTATTATGTTTTCTAGTATTTTTTATAAATAAATTCTTTTTATGATAAAGAAACTTTACATTGAATTATACACTGCAATTTAGCCTTTGGTTCCGGTCCAGAATCAGCGTAAAGTTTAATAAAATTACACGGGCGCGGCCAATGATATAATTATTGTTCAGTCATTAATTCCTTAATTAATGTATGTTCCGTTTAGCTCATTAAACTGCATGACGATTGCGATGATATTCTATAGGGCTGATATTTCCCACGATAGAGCTAAATTCTCATCACGAAAATACCTTCCAAATATTTTTATTTCAAAAAAAAAAAATTAACATTGGTAGTAGTATCATTATATAATCTAGACCTAGGGTTTTTTATAATATTTATTGAAAGAATACAAAGAAAGAATACAAAGAAAATAAAAATCAAAAACATTATTGATTATTTTTGATTATTTTCCCATTTAAAGTATTCATCCAAACTTTTGAATGAAGGTTGTGACGAAGATTGAGACTGTGATGATGATGACGACGACGATGATGATTGCTGTGCGTACTGTGCGTAAAGTTTCAGTTCAAGATCATAATTTCTTTTCTTTTGAATTTCGATTTGTTTTGCGTACACGTCTATCCATTTTAATAAGTTTTCATTTTCCCGACACAATTGATTCATTCGTTCAATTGCTTTCTCTTTTGATGCTTCAACATCTTTCATATAATCGATAAGTTGTATTTGAACATCACCGATTTTAATTTCTTTCCGTAATTTATGACGTTGTCGTCTTTTAAGCTGCCGTTTACGAGATGTTTTTCTGGAAAACAAGGATGGTTTGCCCATTTTTTTAAAAATCAAAAATTTAAAAGTTTTTTTTTTTAAAAAAAATAATGGAAATTTATTAGTCGTGGTAGTGTCGTGGTCAGAAAACAATTTTAGAAATTATCCAGCTGAATAACAGCCAAAATTAGTCAGGTCCTTCTCCAAACATATGGCATTGTAACTAGTGTAACTAGTAATGTGTACACGTGCACATTGTGCACATGAATTTTATACAGACCAGAATCCTACTTAATTATCAAAATTCAAAAAAGGAATTGTAACAATGTAATTCTTTTTTTCCGATGATTCCGGATAGATAGATATCTAATAAATTCTTTGAGACTCCTGATGGAACCGTAAAAAATTTATTGATTTATATCTAATTAAAGTATATATATTAATTCTTTGTGATCATTTTTGAAGACTTGTAGTCTTGTAGAAGAAGAAATATATTATATATGGTAATGTGTAATGTTTTATTACATATGTCCACAAAACTGTATAAATTTGGTAACCAATTTATTGAAGTAATAAATAAGTACAGATAGATGCGTAGGTATATGCAGGTTCATTTATACTTTGTTATAATTCTTTATACTTTTTTTTTCTCTCTTCATGATATTAGTTTCACCTTCAAATAAAATATATTAATTATGCTGGTCTGAAGCGGTGTCTCGTAATTCCTTAACATGTAATTTATTTTAATTACGTTGATTGATCAATGAATTATTTTTCCGCGCAATTTCAAAAATAGAAACCATTGCACTGGATGTGCTCTCCTGCGTAATTCCAAAGATAGAAACTATTGTACTGTTAATTATTTCCCTGCGTATCCAAAATCGGATGTAATTTAATTTGATCACTTTGATTTAACAATGAATTATTTTCCGCGCTCTTAATCATTTTCTTGCGTAATTCCAAAAATAGAAATCATTGTACTGGATTTATTTTAATTTACGTATATGCAAAGAAAGACGCGGGAGATCAATGATCTGGTTTTTAGCGATAAGAACATTTACATCGCTCATTAAATCAATTTATTTAGTCCACGTTTATGCATCAAATTAATTGAGATTTAACAATTATCTATAAACTATACATTGTAAAATATAACATAAATGCATAATTATAAAATATCTAAAAATAAAAACTTGAGAGTTCAAAAAATATAAATATAAGTTATTTCTCTTGGAAATCATGTATCAAGCAATAATCATTTGTTACTACCATTTTGTGAACAAAAACATAAATTTACTCTTTATCTTCTTCATCAAAAAATGTCTCAATCATCAATTGTATCATCAAAAAGAAAAAGGAAGCATGAGTCTTACAATTTAGATGAAAGGCTTCATGAACAATTTAATTGGGACGAGGATTCATTCGACAATAAAAAAATAAAATTAGATACATTGAATGATAGAAAAGAACTATTTAACAAACGCGCTTCTTTTACAAACTTAGTGTCCTCTGCGTCCCTAATATTACCACCCGAAGTTGATATGGTGGTAATTACAAAGGACAAATTTGTTGTGGAATGGATTCAAAATCCAGACACAATAACTAAAATTCCCCCCAACTCAAGTGAAACAGGTATTGTACGAGGATGATAGAATTGAACTTGGGAATGAAATTCATCAGAATTCTTTTAAGATACCAGTTTATTATTGTAATTCAGTCACTCCAAATAATATAATTAAGAAAATAAATGAAGAGAAGCGAATGCTCATTAACTCACAAATTAATGATGCAGAAACATCCTTATCGTCTGCCCAAATTGAGAGTTACTCAGAAATAACAAAAAAATCGCTCAAAAAAACAGCTAGTAAGAAATCCGTAAATGAAAAATTAAATAGTTCAATACGGGCAATAAATGAAAGTCTTCAATACTTTCATTACCATCCTCCAAAAGATGTCCCTGTGCGGGACAAAAAAATTGTAAGTGTTTTATTATTATTTTTATATCAAAACAGAATAAATCAATTAAATATTAATATTTTTTTTAAGAACCCGAATCATTACGAATGGAGTGCAAAAATTTGCGAGTATTTAAAGCTAAAAGCAGAGGATGAACATGATGAGAAATTAGAAGAATGGGGAAATCTCGCCACGAAAAAAGAGCATCATATTTCGACTATCGATTCAGTTTATGATAAAACCAAATACAAGTTACTTTGAACAATATGTTGATTATATTGCAACTGAACATGAAGAGGTGCCCGATTACTTCATTCCGTTGAATCCTCCTCCAGCACCAATGCTCATCCAAGATAAACATGATGCCAACTTTATGCGGCATTTTGAGGCTGCTACAGATTATATTTTGTATGCAGCCACAGCCTGCACAAGATTAAGGGTCAGCGAGGAAATTGCTCGCAGATCAAAGATTAAGATGGTATAGTGTTTTAGCAGATCTTTACGACCGTTATAAACAAGTTGTAGACAAAATACCTTCCTTAAAAGATGATGATAAGAGGGTTAAGGAAGCCTCAGAATTGGAAGGGAAAAAAAAAGATAAATTAAGAAGAAAGGCACTCGCAAAGGAAGTGATGGCGGGCCGAAGGATCAACAAAATCTTAAATGCCCTGAAAGGGCAGTGGAATGTGATAGAATTACATGATTTTATCACAAGAGAATTCCTAATAAATAATGATACAGATTTTTTTGATAAACTAACAAAAGGAATTCAGTGGCCGACAAAGGAATTCGACCTACATTATAGGCAGGTTCCTAATTCGGGATCCTCGTTTCAATTTGCTTTAAAGGAGGATGATGATAATTATGAAAAGTCAGAGGATCACGAAAATAATGAAGAAGAGGATGATAATGAGGATGGAAAAGCACCAGATGGAGATGCAGCACAAGCACCAGTCGAGGATAATGGTGGAAATCACGATGATGACGAGGATGATGACGAGATGGATATTGACAGAAAAAAGGATGGTGATTATGAAAAATCAGCAGATCACGAAAATAACGAAAAAGAGGATGATAATGAGGATGGAGATGCAGCACCAGCACCAGATGTAGCACCGGAGATGGCCAGCAGTTAATTTGATTTTTTCATAATAGAATTTAGTTTATTTTTACGAGAGTTTTTTTTATTTCCTATTTTATCAGATTTATAAAAAAACATTATCTGTTCATAATAAATAAATAAAAATATATACGGTATATTATATGTATATGTCAAAAACATGTTTTAAGATAGTGTGAATTGATTCAACTTATTATGTTTTTCTTTAAATATCGTTCATTTGAAAAGCTCTGGTAAAATGCGTGTTCTTTTGCTCTAAACAACCTTTCACGTGGCTGGCATTGCCAAATAACGTTTTTTTTTGAATAATTTAATAAAAAGAATAATTGTTTTTTAAATTACAATACATGAAAGGCACAGAATGCTTTTATAAAAGATGCTTGACAAATCATTTTTAATAATGTCAGAATTTCCAGAAAAAGTAGTTTACATATTTTCTTATTGAGCTAAATGAGCAAAATATTGCAGATTCGTTCTTATCTGTTATAATTTTAAATATAATGTACAGATATCACAGGAATTTATGTGTCGTTGTTGTTGTCGTGCCCATGCAGTTTTATTAAATTTTACGCTGATTCCGGACCGGAACCAAAGAACCAAAGGCTTACATTAATTACATTAATTAAAAGAAGATATTACAGGATTGCTGAACAATATGTCATTATGTGTTATTATTGTCACGCCCGAGTAATTTTATTAAATTTTACGCTGATTCCAGACCGGAACTAAAGGCTTACATTAATTACATTAATTAAAAGAAAATATTACAGGAATTAATTGCTGAAACAATATGTCATTATGTGTCATTTTGTCGCGCCTGTGTAATTTCTTTGTAATGTTCAATAAATATAATAATATTGAAAAAAAACCAGGTCCTTCTAGATTATATAATGATACTACTACCAATTACCAAAGTTAATTTTTTTTTGAAATAAAAATATTTAGACATTTTACGTGGGGAGAATTAGCCCTATCGTGGGACATGGGAAATGTCATCCCTATAGAAAGTCTTCACAATCATCATGCGGTAGAAATTGAACTTAAAGACCTGCAGATATGCAGATTCCGTGCAAAGAACAACTACACCACATAATTGTAGTTAGAAAAAAGATTTATTGATAATTTTAAGTCTATAAAAATTTTAATAATTTTCAATTTTATATACTAAGATCTAAATTTTTTTGTATACGTTTCCGCTACTATATTGTACTGTACATTGTAGGTGGTGCACAAATTTCCGCACATGACCATAATTTTGTGTGCGCTTTATGCTTGGTAAGATTAATGAAAATTTAGTTGTTAATAAAAATCAAATCTATATCTCTTTGAATTTTTAGAGTTTTAGCAGATATCGCTGCAAATCGACATCATAAATGTTATATCGTATCATATATATTAATTTAACATCGTTCAAATTTTCAAAGTTCTTAATTATATAAATATCAGTAATTATTAAATTTGTGTCAGTTTTAAAATTAACCAATAAAATCACATTAATCTTTATGCATGATGTAATATACTAAATTAACCAATCAAAATTCGATTTGTTTACATGCATGTGATATCTAAAATAGCTAAAAATCGTGTTTATTTAATGTGTGATTTTTTTTTTGCTTATTTTCAAAAATACGCTTCTCTCTTAAATATTATACTTGTCTTATATATTAACACTTTACAGTATTTTCTTTTCTCTTTTATCCAAGTATACTTTACTTATCTTTTATCCAAGTATACTTATCTTTTACAATATTAACAATACTTTGGTATTTTAGTTTATATATTCGATATAACCACCAACACGAAGACCGTTCGCCAAAAAACGTATAAGACAAAAAAACTACTTTTAAATAAATAGTGAAGCCATTAAGCAGGTATGAAAATGGGATATACGCATATTTTTCGTATTTTTTTGGACTCTACCATATTCGTAAAGTCTACTGGTTCTGTAGGAGGGATTGGTTATGTACTTTCTTTACAATAGGGTGTAGTTTGAGTCTTTCTTTGTTAGACTGTGGTATTACTTAAGGGAGTTAGAATGTATTCTCAAATGCTATGTTCAAATTGCTGAATATATTTGAAGCTTTCTTTTGTAATATTTGCTTAGCCCGGAGGAAAATGTTGTGAAATAGGGCTGGATATTTTATGACATTTTCTGCCGCCAATTACTTTGTCCGGGGTTGGCGTCAGTCGTAGCAGCCAGCATTTTTTTTATAAATATTATGGTTTTAAGAATTAGTAACACTTTCAAATTTAAAGAGCTAACGTTAAAAATATTATCATTTTTATTTTTTCTCAAAATCCCAGAGATTACCTGCTCTAACCATTATCCCAAGGTTATGTATTAAATTTAAATTTTAAATATATTTTATAAAGAGTATATTATATTAATCATAATTGTTTTTTTTTATATTTTTTTTAAAATTTACCCTTAGCGACTGGATCCTACTTACGTATAGAATAAAAGGAATAAAGATAGTATTTAATGTTTTCGTTATTCTTAATAATAATCTTTATTTTCTTTTATTATTAATAAGATTGTATTATTATTATTGATGTATAATAAATATTAATTTTGTGATGTAATTTTATGAAATTACTACGATATAGTTATTGATGATATCAAATAAATGTTATAATACTTTAGCGATGTTAATTTGATATTAATATGAATATTTCTACGATATAGTTACGATGTCAAATAAATGTTATAATACTTTGGTAACGTTAATATGATATTTCAACATTTTGACCGTAATGTTTCGTAATACTTACGAGCACGTAATGCTACGGAACATTTCGATCGTAATGTTCCGTAATACTTACGAGCACGTAATGCTACGGAACATTTTGACCGTAATGTTTCGTAATGCTTACGAGCACGTAATGCTACAGAACATTTTGACCGTAATGTTTCGTAATGCTTACGAGCACGTAATGCTACGGAACATTTAACCGAAATGTTTCATAATACTTACGAGCACGTAATGCTACGGAACATTATGGTCGAAAATGTTTCGTAATACTTACGAGCACGTAATGCTACGGAAACAATTTCGATCGTAAAGGTTCCGTAATACTACGAGCACGTAATGCTACGGAACATTTCGATCGTAAGGTTTTCCGTAATACTTACAAGCACGTAATGCTACGGAACATTATGGTCGAAATGTTTCGTAATACTTACGAGCACGTAATGCTACAGAACATTTGACCGTAATGTTTTGTAATGCTTACGAGCACGTAATGCTAC